>JAKRGK010000027.1:0-219813 GCA_022392925.1 Ophiostoma tasmaniense | reverse complement strand
AACCCTAACCCTAACCCTAACCCTAACCCTAACCCTAACCCTAACCCTAACCCTAACCCTAACCCTAACCCTAACCCTAACCCTAACCCTAACCCTAACCCTAACCCTAATAACCCTAATAACCCTAAAAAACTAAATAAACTAGGCTATAAATACTATAAATACTATACTATATCCCGAAACGAAGCTATTAAACATAGCCGTAAGGTTTATAAAATAATAAACGGCGTCGTTAATTTTTAAAAAGTAAAGCTATAGACTTAGGTTACGGGTAACCGTAGTAACTATTAGTCCGTTAAACTTACCGTAACCGAGCTTACTTTACTAGCGTCTATCGAAAATATTTTCGTTATAGCGCGTACCGTTATTAAATAAAACTACGCCGAGTAAAAAAAACTATTTATTATTATTAAAGTATAAAACGAACGATTAACTTACGACGAACTTAAATAGAAATCCGCCGTTAATAAAACCTCGTTCGTTAAAATCTATACTTTAATATACTACCCGCCGACTATAAGTATAACGCTAGTTTAGCTCGTATTATAATACTAAACTAAACAAACTATCGAAGAATTTATTTACGGAATCTATAAGATACCGTCTTAACTAAAATTGTTATTAACGAGTATTACTTTAAATAAGTCCGGGCCGGCTATATTTAGTCGTTTACTTACGTATTAAGCTTAAAACCGCTACGATAAAACGCTCGTTAACTTTATATTTTTTATTTTATCGTTTGCTTTTAAAAACCGCGCCGCTTTGTAAATGTCTACGGGCTTTTACCTCGACGACGAGGCTTAGTTACGAGTAGTAAAAATTATCACGTAAGCTAATATTATCGCCGCTAACTTTAAAGTAAACTATTTTACTATAGCATCTATTAATATTAAAGATAGCGACGACGACGATAACGACGACGACGACGTATACTTAAATACCGTCGAATTATCTTCGCTACCGGCTAGTTCGGCCGTAGAGTCGATTTTACGCGAATATATTAAGTCGTTCTTATACTACTACGTTAGCGTCGGCTTTTTTAATAAGCCGTACGGAAAATACTTTATGTTTTTTTTTATAATCGCGTATAACTCGACACTTTACGGCTTCTAAACGGCCGACCGATATACTCTAATCTTAGCTTAGCTTATATAAGTATACCGCCTCGCTTCGCTTTTACTACTTAATACTAACGAAAAGTATAGCTACGATAACATCGTCCGTTTTATAAATATATATAAAAAAACATTATACCAAACGACTAACTATATATACGGGACTATTATCAACTAGTTAGCGTTTTTTTAACGGATACGGTAAAATACGTTATAACGTAAAACTATTAGCTAGTCCGAAGACAACGACATACTTTAATACGAGTCGGAACGAATTAAAGTATAGTTATTTAAAATAGTCTATCGAGGCTTATTAACCGATATTACTACGGTCGTTAATAAGTTATTAAACGGGCAGTAAAAATCTACCCGCGAAGTACTCGCTATAGATCTAATTAAAAACGTTACGGGTTACTTTTCCGCCGACGCGTCGATAACGATACTTAACGAATACTTATACCCCGGCGACGCTACCGTTATTACTATAAATAAATATATATTGTTTAATAAAACGGGTACTTTAAACTACGCCGCCGTTATATAATAGCTACTTTCTATAAATAAACTCCGGACTAACTTTATACTATTAATTTATATCTTTACGGGCTAACTTAACCGCGGCTTTAAAACGACTACCTTACGTTTTATAAATACGTTAGTATACTAACGAAATATCTTCGTTTATAACGGCGACGTAGTAATTATTACTAGCCGCGATAAATCTTCGGCTTCGATAACGACGAATAAGTAAATCGCGCGATTCCTATTACGCGCGGCCGGCTATATTATTATCGCGTTTATCTTCTAACTCGTACCTAACGAGACCTTTATTTTAGAATTGACTAAACGGCCGCGCCCGACGCGAGACTAAGCTCGGTTTTTATTCCGGACCTTACTTAAGCCCGAGCCGTAAGATATACTAGTTTTAACATCTATACTTACCGTTTTATTTTAAAAAGGTATAAAAATAGGTATTACGACGCGCCGTTATAAGTATATTACTATTACTATAATACGTAAAATTCCGGGTTTCTTTAATATTCTCGAGCCGGCTATTTATAACGCCGTTACTAACGCTTAAATAAACTATACGTTATAGATAACCCGTTTACGTTACGCTAGAGCCGTTTATACTTTTTTCGGCTTTACTATAAGCTTCGTTTAGTACCGGGAAGTATTTAACGCGTAGCACGCGTTTTTTTTAGGTATATTACCGGTAAAGCTAACCGACGCGAGATACCGCGTTTTTACCGCACCCTAGAATAAAAACTACTATAAAAAAGCCGACCGGGGCTTAACTATTTTATTCGGTAAAAAGACGGCTTAATTTTCGTCGAGCTAAAAAAATACGACTACCGTAATACTAGCCTCGATACTTTATACGGTATAAGCTTTAATACGACTTACGGCGGCTAACAAGTTTTTTTTTTTCTTCGTCCTAACTACGCTCGATTAGACCGAGGTAATAGTCGTAATAACGTTATATATTACCGTTATAAACGACATTTACCGCCGTATAAACTAACTCTACTTTAACTACCTAACCGTATACTTTTTTAATACCTTACGTCTAAATACGCCGTACTACAAGTTAATCGTCTTACTAGTCGAAGTAACGACGATATTTACTTTCTAGTTATAGGCTCGGTATCTCGTTATTAATAAACTTCTCGGCCGTCTTATAGTCGACGAAGCTTATATAGTCTTAACCGACGCGTCGTACCGAAACGCCGTAAGGCAACTATATACTTTCTTCTAAGACTAAGTACCCGTCTTTATTTTAACGGCAACCTTACCCGTTAGCCTAAAGGAAAACTTTAAAAAAATACTAAATACGCTACACTTATAAATTAACCGCTAACCTAACTACAAACTTTATACTTAGTACCTAGTATTTTTTTCGAATACCGATACTATAACTACGCGCGTCTAATAAGCAATTTCCTAATATGCCTTTCTACGGCACCCCGGCAAAAGACTGATTTTTTATATAACCCGTAGTATATACGAAAAAATCGTAACCGTTATCTACGTTAAGTCGTACTATAAAGGCTTAGACGTTAAAAAACGAATACGCTTTATTAAAAACTTTAACCGCGACGATAACTAGATATAATTAGTAACGACTACGGCGTTAAGCTATAGTATAAATATACCGGGTACGACGGTTATTATTTACGCGGGCCGGCCGTACGGTTTAATTAACTACGTCTAACAAACCGGGCGAACGGGCAGATAAAAAAAAACTCGAGCTATTTATATTTTATTTAACGAGCTTAATAAATATAACTATACTTTATCGTTAGTCGAGTATAACGACCGGACTTTTATAAGTACTTTTATAGATTCGACTAACTATCGCCGTTTTATACTAAAATATATTATAAACGGTATTAAAGATATAGTATACGACTATAACGTATAATACGACATTTATCTAAAGCCGGCAAGCTAGCCTAACACGGATTTTTTTTTATCGCGTAAAAGCTAAACCGGGTTATATAAAATCGCCGTACTTTTATATAAGTCGGCTTTAGTCGTTATCGATAACGATAAAGATACGCGCCTTTCCGTCTCGGAAACCGTACCTTACGCGATACCCGATAGTCGTAAACGATAGCGTATAAGTATATATATATATTTACTAGACAAAAGAAAGCTAATATTCTAAATACGGAACGGTTACCCCGCGTAAATTTACCCGTCCCCGATAGTACGAGATAGTAACGGCTCGTTAGTAAACTAGTTATACCTACTTCGGCACCGAGTCGTTTTATAATACGAATAATAAAAACCCCGGTAAAATAGCTAACGAAAACGCCGAGTCGTATAAACTTTAAAACATTCTAATATTTCATACTACCTATACTCCCGCTTACTAACTAGTACGCCTAAAAAGTCTAAGCTAAGCTAAATATCGTTATACGCTAGTACCGGTAATTCAATTAAAACGGCGCTACTAATAAGTAATACTTATCGTATACGTTTACCTTACGTTATAATAATATATAAGCTTCGATATAAGGAAATAACGCCGGTCTTTCGAACCCTAATCTTTATACCTACGGATAAGCCGCGACTTATCTTTCGCGCTTATATAATTACTCTCGGAATACTAAAAAATAAGCTATTAAGTATACGTTTTATACTACCTATTACTTTTATAAAACGCCTTAAGCTATCGACTAGTACTTTTTTAATAAAAACGCCCGGTATAACAAAGATAATTCGATTAATATTATTATTTTACGGGGTATAAAGCCTAATAGTTAAAAAGCTTAAGTCGCGGATAAACTCGTAATACGTTACTTAAAAAATATCGCCGACTTTATTAAATAAACGGGCGAAAAGATATCCGTTAGGAACTTATCGACGACAAACGGGTTTTCTTTTTTTGTAAAACTAGTCGCGAAGACCTCTACTTAATCATTATTATTTCTACTATTACTTTTATTATTTCGTACTATATTTCGTAAGTCTATTATTCCTTTAAGTTATTACGTAGTTTAATATTTAATATTATCGCGGGATGTCTTTTATATTCTTTTCTAAATGTTATTAGTAAGTAACTAATTCTAGTATATATATATATCAAAAAAACTAAAATAAAAATACCGACTATTGCTTAAAATTATACCTTTATACGCGATATTAATATACTACGATACGTATTAATTAATACGTTAGAGCTAAAATATTAGTAACCCCGGGCAGTAATTCTTTATAAACGACGACGATAAAATATTAACAATATTTAATTTTATAAAATCGATTACAGGTATATCTAATTTTTATAAAATTAAACAACCGTATTAATTAATACTTTATAACTAAAACGTCGGTAACGAACGCGAAGCCGTAACCCCCGAAGGACTAAGTTTATAGTCTAAAGTATCCCGGGTAGTAATTTTTTATAAACGACGACGATAAAATACTAATAATATTTAATCTTATAAAATCGACTATAGGCTTATTTAAATCTTATAAATAATACGAATTAATAACTATTTTATCTAAGTTTTTTCTTATATAACGATAAGTATAAAATAATACTATATATACGGTATATATATAATATTACGTTTTAATAAACACAGTATATTTTAACACTAGTTTTTTAATTATATAATATAAACTATTGTTTAATTACCTTATAAATATTATCGCTATCTACCCTTTACTTAATATACGACTTACATATTTTACTACGGCTATAGAATATCTACAAACAAACGACGTACTACGATAAATAATATACTCTAACTACGATAATATCGTAGCAATCGTAAAGATTTATTTGCTTTTACGACTATATACGTAGCCATATATCAGACACGCGCAGATATTATAAGTTATCGACTACGACAAAAGCCTAGCTTAATACAAAGCACTAAGTTTCCTAACTATTAATCGTATAAAAATAAACTATCTAGTAAATACTATAATATTATCGGCTATATTTACATAAAAATAAGTTAACATATAACTAGACGGACTATAGTAGTTTCACAACCTATTCTCTATATTTAATCGTAAAAAAATAAAAAATAAGATAGGTAACTACTTTATTTTCAAAGTCGTTGATAACGTTAGGTAACCTACGTTACCTAACGTCGCCGACAAAAGTATATCTTAAAACGGCTATTTTATTTATAAAGTCGTTAACTAAATTAGGTATCGTAGTAATACCTAACGTCGCTGACTAAATTAGGTGTCGTAGTAATACCTAACGTCGCTGACTAAATTAGGTGTCGTAGTAATACCTAACGTCGTTAACTAAATTAAATGTCGCAGTAATACCTAACGTCGTTAACTAAATTAGGTATCGCTACGATACCTAACGTTATTAACTAACGTCGCTAACAAAATCGAGTAACGCTACGATACCTAACCTAAGTACATAGTCACGAACTAAAAGTAAGTTTTAGTATATATAAAGTACTATTATTTAATTTTATAAGACTACCGTTATTTAATCCTATAAGATTAAAGTATAGTAATTTAACTAGCGGTTCTTATAAAATTAAACTAATACTAATAGTATAAAAAGTATCGCCGCTTCGGCTTTCTAGCAACATACCGGTAAATAAATACGCAGCGATACCTATTTATATAAACGATTTGTCAGGTACAGTTTAACTTAAGTATTACTAGCGAAGTTAGGAGGTAGCGTAGCTACACCTTAATAAAGCTAATAAAGATATATAAATACCGTTGAGTAAGTTAAGTGACGTAACGATACCTAAATACCGTTAAGTAAGTTGGGTGACGTAGCGACACCTAAATACCGTTGAGTAAGTTGGGTGACGTAGCGTCACCTAACTTACTCTACTAACATTAATAATTAATAATCACAGCTTCACCCGGTAGTCTTCACTAGCCCCACTTAAATGGTAGCTTCTCATTAGTCCAAATCTGC
This sequence comes from Ophiostoma tasmaniense, assembly GCA_022392925.1. NCBI lineage: Eukaryota > Fungi > Ascomycota > Sordariomycetes > Ophiostomatales > Ophiostomataceae > Ophiostoma > Ophiostoma tasmaniense. The sequence goes on along the minus strand of JAKRGK010000027.1, from coordinate 213,279 downwards.
TCTTTCTAAACTTAAGTGGGGCGGGTAGTTCCCACCCGCCCTAATATAAGTATTAGGGTTTTTTTAAAACTATCGGCGAACTACTTTAAGACGCGTTTATAGATATTACGTAAGTAAATATAAATATCGTATACTACCCGTAACGGTTCCGTACCGTACTAATAGTCGTTTTACTAAAACTAAAAAAATCGACATAATAAAAACAAAAAGTAAAAATATACCGCCCGATTTCTTTTTTTAAAACGTTAGGAAAAGTAGTCGAAACGATTATAAGTTAGAAAGTTACGTCGACTACGGAGCGATACCGTATATTACCCGTAAGATAAATAAGTAATAAAACGTATAAGTATCAGGAACTAACCGGCATCGTTTTAAAAAATATCGTCGAAGTAACGGCGTCGTAAGGCGCGAAAACATCCTTCTTATAACTAGACATAAACGGAGTATTCGATACAATTAATTATAAACGTTTACTTTATATACTCTACTTCTTCCGATACTTAGTATAGATTACGTTTTAAATACGTAGCTTTTTATTAAAAAAAATAGCGCGACTACGATTCGACGGCGAAGAATTAGACTATATATCGATTATAGTAAAAGTATTATAAAGATTAGCTTTTTCTTTAATTTTTTTCGTTTTATATATATTTATATTATACTACGACTTCGTAACGTACTCGAATATAACTATTATCGGTTTTATAGACGATACGAATATAATAACCGTTAGCGATAGTATCTAAAAGAACTATAAAAATTTAATAGTAGCGTAAAATACGTATAAACGATAGGCTAAAAGATACGGAATAAAGTTCGTACCCGAGAAAAACGAACTAATATACTTTACCCGTAGTTATACCGTAGATATTACGCCGATACGCCTTAACGGTAATATAGTTATACCGGTCGAATTAGTACGATTTTTTAAATTCTAGATCGATAAAAAATTAAAATAGTAGGAATACGTTAAAAAAGTCAAAAATAAAATAACAATATAAATATTCGCCTTTATAAAACTCGTAGCGTTAACGTAAAGATATAGTATATATACCGTACGGAAGTTTTACCTCGTATATATTAGAACGGTAATAAAGTATAAAACGTCGGTCTAAGACGATCTTTTAAAACCGATTTTTTATAAGATATATAAAGTTATAACCGATATCTAAAAAACGGCCTTTAAAATAATAGCCGAAGGATATAAGTCTACGCCGTTACGTTTTTTCGAACTCGAGGCGGGGGTCTCGTTAGTTTATATCTTTATACGTAAAAAAACGGCCGACTTTTATAAAGTAAATAAAATCTATTAACTATACTTAAAATAACTTTAGTACGATATAGTAGCCCGTATTTAGTTAATTCGTTACTTAATACGCCCGTAACGAGCCCGTATTAAACTTTTTACGATTTTTAATAAATTCTTATAGGTAGAATTATAATATAAAAATAAAAGCGTATTTAAATTAAAAGTTATAGAATAGAGCCGCGAACTCGCCGAGTACCCGAAGGAATACCGTAACTTTTACGTCTAGACCGATAAACCCGACTATAAGTTACTATTAAAAAAGTACTAAAAAATAGTAAAGTACGAGAATAGTATTTTGACATAAGTACGTATAAGATATATCGGCTTCCGAGGCTATTTCTTTAGCCGTAACGTACCCGACGCGAATACGCCGCGGTATAACTACGGCTAATAGGAAAATATCTACTATATTCTAGTATAATACTTATATATAAAATCGTAACGTTAAATCTTTTATAGCCGAGTTACCCGCCCGTTATAAAGTCGCCGCGACTTTACCGCGGTTTTAAAAAACCCCGACGACGTTTTATAAATTTTACGTTAGATTTTAAAAAAAAACTAGCTACTATACTATAAATTAATACAACTATTGAATAAAAAAAATACGATAGACTACGTCCCGATAGCGAGACTAATTACTTCGATAAACTAACTTTTAACTTCGTAAAAAGTAACTAACGAATACGTAACGATAACGATACGTATAAAACAAATTACTTTTCGTCGTTATTTTTTATACTATTTTTAATACTTTTATTATTAACCTTACTTTTACTTTCCTTTTCTACGTTAGTCGTTATACTAATACTACCCGACTCGACGGCATCGTTTATTTTAATATTTATAACTTCGTTAGTAACCGCGTTATAGTCGCTACGAGTATACGTAAAAACATCTATAGTATTAACGATACGGCCGAAATTAGTTGTAATACGGCCCGTATTAACGGTATTACGAACGACTTTAAAGAAAATAACGGAGGATACTTTTAGCTACTAACGATAAAAATTAAAAGAAAGATCCCCGAAAAACCCCGTAACGTTAACGTTACTACTACGGCTACGAGGCCGAGGCGCGCCCCCGTTAACGACGCTAACGGTTAAGACTTACTAATAAATAGGTTAGATAGCTAAAATATCCGCGACGGAGACCGTGCCCGTTAGTTAATTACGATAAACTTAAATAAAGTCTTTTATTTTCGTACGAGTAGTATAGTTTAACTAAATTAAGTTAGCCGTAACGACTTCGTACCGATAACGACAATAAAAACTATTTACTTAAGAGTAAGTATATTTAAAATTAATATAACGGTAGTATTTAATACTTTTACTAACCTACGTATAATAATTAAGTACGCGCCCGCTACGAAAGATATACGCTTTATAAATAGTCTAAACTTTTACTACGTACGTATTTATAACGCGGATATAACGGGGATAATATAAAACAAAAGTACGGATTATACCACGCGGTACGCGCGGTTTAGTAACAGAGGCGTTACCGATAAAAAAAAAAACGCCGGAAAAACTACTACTAACGACGATAGTAAAAGTACTAGCCGAAGCTACGGCGGGGTCGTTACTACCGATAACGATAACGTTAAAGCCGTTAAACGGACTAAAAAAAATAAAAGTAGATATAATATCGGAAAAAAAAAAGAAATAAAACTAAAAAAAATAACGAAAAAAAAAAAAAAAAACGGCGAGGTAAATTAAAACGCGGCGAAAAAAAAAGTCGGTAGTAAAAACGGTCGAAAAGTAAGAAAAAAAAAAAAAAACAAAAATTTTTACGAAAAACGAAAAAAAAATACGATTAATATACCCGTTAGATATATTAGTCGTATCTACCGTTTATAAAAGTCGTACCTTCCGGATCCGGAACTAACAAAATATCGTTATCTTTAACTTTTAAAGCTATACACGTATTTAACCCGTTATAACTACGCTACGGCAAAGTTAAAACAACTACTACCTATTACAAATAACTACAGCGACAAAACCAACGATAAATAAAAAATAAGGCAAGCTATAACGCTTACCCCGTTATAACTATTTACGTAGTTAATACGCTACGTAGACTTAAGTATAAAATCATACGACTAAATAGGCAGTAGCTTACGCACGTTAATATTCGAACCTTTAACGCCAACGTAGCTACCGCCTAACGAAGCCGTAGTAGATAAAGTTTTTCCTTTCTAACCCTAAAGTTTTTTACTATCTTTACTATAGACGTATTTTATACTATAATACGCGGTTTATAAATATAATAAATAAATAAATAAATAAATTAATACTTCTTTTAATATTTTTATTACTACTTTTACTAATGCTTTTATTAATATTTTTAGTATCGTTTAAAGTAAATAATAATCGTCGAACGTATCGACGAAAATAAAATAAAAACTATAGTAAAAATAATAATAAAAGTAATAACAAAAGTAATAATAAAAACATTAATAAAAGTATTAATAAAAGTATAAATAAAAGTATTAAAAGTATTAAAAACATTAAAAATATTAAAAGTATCAAAAGTATTAAAAGTATTAAAAGTATTAAAAGTATTAAAAGTATTAAAAACATCAAAAACATCAAAAACATTAAAAGTATCAAAAGCATCAAAAGTATCAAAAATATTAAAAGCATTAGTAAAAATATTACTAATAAAATATATTAAAACGACGTAAACACAAATCGTAAAAGTCACTCGAAAAAAATTACAAAAACGACCTTACTTCTTTTATAACTTATACGGTACTAAAAATAAAAAGCGTTTTACGTCGTACGGTAAGTACTTTTTCGGCAAATTTAACATTTCTACTAAGTTTTTCTTAACTTACCGTTAACTTAATTTATAATATTAACTTTAATGTCGGTTGAACGATAAGTAAGTAAAACGGTGAAAGGTATAGACCTACTTTACATTTACTTAAACCACGTGACGGGGACTGCTGCCTAATCCCTACCACGGGCGCTTATATATTTATCACTACTTTTAGTCCCTTTTTTTTTACTTCCTTTTTATACTAAACATATAAATAACTTACCAGACTAACGACAAAACACACATTTCTACACGTATGCTATGTTATAGTCTATTAGCTAGCAATTTAATACGTTTATCAGCTGAACTAAAAAGGAGTGTTCCGACACTTGTAAGTTAGGAACTAAAGACTTAAGAATTAACTATTTTTAAGCCTTTAAGACGTAAAACAAAAAGATCTTAAACACTATAGAAAACGACGGGGATCTACCTTTAACGCTAGCCTCGCTAAATCTGATGGAGGCAATAGATAGTATGAGTAAGCGTAAGTATATTAACGTATTTAGGCAACGTATTATGGCTATTACCGTATGCGATAAGGATCTACTCGATGTTTTACGGAGTTAGTTTACGGAATAGAAGATTGAAGACTTTGTAGATATAGGACTAAAGTATACCCTCGAACTACGTGATTTAATAATATAACGAGGCGTATATATTAAAGGTATAATTAATAGAAGCTTTAACTAAGCCGAAAGAATAGTAGAAACGATCGCTAAAAGGAAAATAATCTCGTGGCCGAAAGTTAGTCGGGACTAGATCTTTAAACGACGACTTTTATAGTCTTTTAATAATAAGCTTCGTAAAAAGCTACCCTTATAGTATATCGACCGGCAGTTTTAAAAAATCGTAACGTTATAGGCTAGCGACCGCCTACTATTAGTAATGTTTTTACCGACGGTGATTAGAGCGTAAAGCTTTGCTACTGTTTAAAGGGTAAAAAAGTCTTCTTCGTCCCTTTTTAACTAGGGTAATTATCTACACTTCCAGGATAATGTCATCCCGGAATTCTCTATACTACGTTTACGATTTAAAGATATACCGGCGGTGTCCTCGGATTATAGGATACTACTGACTCGTTTTTTTACATAACGCCTTATTAACCTTTAATTCTTTGACCTTCGCTACTTTTTTCCCCCGGTACCGGAATAGTAATAGTAATAATAATAACAATACTAACAATAATAACGGACTTATAAAGGTAATATTCGATAACTTTCCGTATATACTAACGTACGAACTATTCCGTTAGCTAATAGAGGCTAAGTACTTTAAATACCTAGTGGAAGGAAGAAGCGTAACTAGCCGGAAGACGTGGGACGGTATGGACTTGATAATGATGATGAAAAGCCGCTTAATAAGAAAAAATAACTAAAGAAGCTAAAAAGCATGGAAAAAACTTATAGTAAAAGCTAAAAGTATAAAAATATTATAGACGAAATAAGTTTAAGCTATCGTTTTTCGGTTTTTTGTTAGAAGTATACGGACTATAGCTTGTATATTAACTACTATTATAGAGTACTACTAATGATAATAACGGAAAAAAAACCGTATAACTTCTACTAAAACCTACGTGTTTAGCTAGATAACCCGAAGAATTAAAATAAAGTGATGACGGTAATATACGAGCGTTTTAAGACCTTTATACTTTAACGTTATTGGGATAATAGATGGTATAGTATGACGGTTAAGTAGGTTGCTTAAAAGTATTTTAATGAACTTATATCTAAGGTCGTAAGGAAGTTTTACGATAAGACGTCGCGTTAATAGCGGTGCTTTACCGAAAGCTTTAAGACTTAAGGAGTACTAATTAATCGTCTTATAACTGCTTTTGAATAAAACCCCGTTATAAGCTAGTTAGTAAGTATTATTTCTAACCTCGATATTAACGTCGACTAAATAGTCACTATAGTATAAGAAAAAGTAGCGGTAAATAAACGGTTTAAGGCGGCGAGGAAGCCCCGTAACGTCACTACTACGACTACGGTTGCCCCGGACAGCTTTTATACCGACCGTACTTACTAGTAGAACCGCGGCGGCGCCGGACCCCGGCGTAAAGGTTTCGGCTACGGTAATAGCCGTAGTAACGGCCGAGGCAATAGAAGAGGGCAAGGCTTACGTAAGTACTTTATTTATGCTAAGGAAAACTATCGATAGAATAACTATACATAAGCGGAAAAAAACGCTTATAAGAAGTCGTAGTATAGCAAGTTTTTTAAGTCGACGGCGTAGTACTTCTTCGTAATTAAAAGAGAAGAATAAATATGTGTAGAAAAAGTTAACGATAGTCTAATTAAAAAGTAGGAAGAAGAAAAAAAAAAAGACGATTAAGCTAACGTTTATATGACTTTTATATTTGTGACGGAAAAAAAGGCTGAAACTATATTCGACGATGATATATTTGAGACGTTTACGATATTCCCGATATCTACGTTTTCTACGACATCTCTTCTTTTTACGATACTCCTTATACTTCCTTCTACTTCGACAACTTTTTCCGCGATACTTTTTTCCGCGACACCTTTTTCTACGACAGTATTTTTTCTTATACTAAAGTTACTTGCGAGTATTATATAAACTATGCCGATAATATCTCGGTATAACGACGAGATGTTTATAGGCTTTGTTATCGATACCGGTGCGGCTATATATTTTATATACGGTAACTTATAGCTAGTTGTTTTCTATAGGTTACGCTTAGATATTCGGATAAATATATAAACCGGTAAACGTATTAGTGTAAGATTCGGTAACAATAAAAAGACGTTTTCGGTAGGATCGGTAACGATTGATATACCTATCGGTATTATCGTTTTTCACGTGTTTTTAGTAAAGATATTTTTTTTAATATTTTTAAAGATATTAACCGTTTACGTAGTTATTTCGATAATATACGTAACGTTATAATATCGTTACGTAGTAAGATACCGGTAGTCCGTCGGTTCGGATATGCCTTTTTTACTATTAAAAAAATAACCCCGGCCCGTACGGCTTAAAGTTTTTATACGATAACGGAGTTTAAGCGTATATACCGCCGCTTTAGCTATTTTTTTATTAAAAAGCTATATAACTTTTTTATTAAGGCGGGCATAAATAAAGTTAACCGGAAGATACTGTAATATATCCGTGAGTATTGTTATTAGTGTTAAATGAACGAAGGCTTTTTTAGACGTTTTAAATTTAACCTGCGCGATGAAGATGACGTAGTGTTTAATGGGACTATATTGGTCGACGTGGTATATATCGACGGTATAGCTTATATTTATATCGTAGATTAGGGTACGGGATTTATAGCGGTAAGGTGGCTGAATAACTTGAGCGTATAATACGTATAGGATAAGTTAAAAGAAGTATAGATCGATACGTACGTAGGTCTTTTTAACTTTATCGTATATAATTAAGGCATATGTTTTACGAGCTATAAGTTTTAGTCGAATACGGCTTTATTAGGGTCGTATATTAAGCCCGTCCCGACTAAGGCTTACTATAACGTCGGTAAGGTAGAACGATACTATAAGATATTAAAACGCGCGTATAAAATTATCCGTAAAAAAGCCCCGGGTATAACGGTAAATACGTCGTTCTAGATAGCTATTAAAGTAATTAACGACACGGCGGGACTTTCCGGTATCGTACTTATACTGCTTGTTTTCGGCACTTACCCCCGACTAATAAAAGCGACTATACCGTCCCCGAATATTTCGCGCCGTGTAGCTATAATTAAGGCTACTATTAAAGACTTAGAGAAGTATAACTCCGAACGCCGGGTTACGGAAACATTAGTATAACGAAACGGACCGGTAGTAAAAAAGCCGAAAGTAAACGGCTAAGTGAGAGTATAACGGCCCGTTTTCGGCTCCGGTAAAACGGCTACGACTAAAGGATAAAAAAGCCCGTATAAAATACGTATTATAGAAGATAAAGACATTACTTTAGACATAGGCAACGGCGTAAAAAGTATATTCCGGTCGACTTCGGTCCGGATCGTTAAGACGGACTTCTCCGACGCCGAAATAGCTACCGCGGCTACGAAGTAAGCTAAACGCCGACGAGGACGACCTACGAAGTCCGGAGATACTACTACGGTACTAAACGACCTTCCGGAAAGAGTATTTACTACGACTATTAGTATTATAGTGGCATACGAGCTTCCTCCTAAGGCAGCATTTGCTGTAATTTGCGGTACCGCGGTTACGATATAGCTTATAGTACTTCTTTTTTTACCTAATTACGACGTCTCGCGACGCGTAAAGATTTTAGGACTATTAGAAAAAGGAGTCTTTATAACGGTATCACGTACGGAGTTACCTAGTAACGTACGTCTTTTTAGCGGACGATTTATCGACGAGATTAAATATACGGGTATCGTACAAGTAATCGAAAAAAACAGATTTGTAGTATAGGCCTTTAATAACTACGGTAAAGCGGTAATTTTTACTTAATCGCCTATAATTTAACGTATAAGCTAGCGACTATTAATCTCTATAGCTATATATAAAATAGGTAAAGGAAGTATAAAACTACTATTACGCGATATTTCGTAGGCTTACGTATAGATATTTACTTCGTTTAAGCGAAACATCTACGTAAACCCGAGCCGTAATATTCGAGACATCCTAGCTATAGACGACGACGACATTTTGTATATCTTTAAACTACTTTACGGCGTCTTAAAAGTAGGCAACTATTAGTTTGTTATATATACGAAGTATTATACCGACGATTTAAAGATAACGCCGTCGATATATAATATATACCTTATAGTACGTAAGGGAGACATATTTAGATTAGTAAGACTACAAACGGACGACACCCTTATACTCGCCGATAAAAAGTTTGCCGATCTAAAGTAACGCGCCTTCGATAAAACGAGCTTCTTAACGAAACCTTATAATATATTATCGACTAATAAGCTTTTAAAGTTTAATAACGGCATACTTACTTTAATAAACGACGGTAATATAACTCTCATACAAAAAAGCTAAGTAGTTAATATTACACCCGTAACGGAGACGCCGACAGTCAACAAAAACATACGAAGTAAGGTAAGTAAGCTATTCGGTATACGGTAATAATATATAACGTAACGCGTACGTAACGTTTACGTCGCCTCTATATATTAACCCGAAGCCGCGTTCGACTTTTCGGTAGCCGTATAGTACGTCGACCCGAGTAAAAAGGAAGTCTCCGTATTAAACTCCCGACTACAATAGTAAACTAAGTACCCCGATAGAAGACTAAGATTTATAAAGCTAGATAAAAAAACGGTAAAAGTAGTAAGTCAAGCTAAGATACTCCGGCCTTAGTAAGATTAAAGATTACTAACGTAAGACGCGAAAAAGACGCTAAAAGGACTAAAAGTAGAAACGCGCCGTACGGATGTCGGATTAGTTATCTTATAAAAGACGTATAAAAAGAAGTAGTCTCGATAGTTATCGTTATTTTTAGTTTTTCTTCCTTAATTAAGATATACTTTACTTTTCGAATAAGCCGAGTCTAGTACACTTACATTACGAAGATACGAACGAAAGCCTAGAAGTATAACGCCTACGAATACTCACTCCTTGCCTTCGAGATACGAGATCCCGCCTAATTAAAAGAACAAAAGAATAAAAGCTTAAGCTTTTTAATCGGTTCTTCGCGCGAGCGTTATACTACCTAGTTTTAGGTTATATATATATATTCTACTACGTATTCTTTATTTAAAATATCCTGTTTATTTTATTAATAGAATAGTAAAAGATCTATCATTATATAAGTTCTATATAATCTCGACAGATGTAAATAAGTAGGAATTTCGAAGACTAAATAATATAAAGCTATGAAAACGGAGTTATAATCGGGTATACGATGGCGAGTAAAAAAGGTATATATTTAAAGTTTTAACTATCTACGTGCTTTTAAAAGCTTAATCGTAACTTTATTATCTATAACAAAAACAACGGATAAAAAAAAGAAATTTAAAAAGTAAGTATAAAATTTCTTATATAATAATAAAATACGAAAAATACGATATTATTAGCCCCTTTAATAAAAAAGAACTAATCAAAAGTTTATTATAGCCGTTAAAACGGTAGTTAGTTATAGCCGAAAAAACGATTACTCGCTATAGCCGATAAAATAACGAGAAAACAAATCAAAAGTTTACTATAGCCGCTAAAACGGTAGCTAGTCATAGCCGTAAAAGTAACTACTCGCTACAACCGATAAAGTAACGAGAAAATAAATTAAAAGTCTACTATAACCGTTAAAACGGTAACTAGTCATAGCCGTAAAAGTAACTACTTACTATAGCCGTTAAAGTAGTATAAAAAGACATCTAAAAGACTACTATAGCCGCTAAAGCGGTAGCTAGTTATAACCGTAAAAGTAACTATTCGTTATAGCCGATAAGGTAGCGAGAAATACGATCGAAGTCTTTAAAAAGTCTTAAAGTCCCGAACGATAAATCGGTAAAAAAGCCGTAGCCTAAGATATTAGCTAAGTAGCTAAAGTGTAATAATATTAGAAGATTAAAGAGACACGAGGATTAAAAGGGTAAATACTAGCTTCTAAAAAATAAAAGGAATGTAAGACTTCCGATTAAATCTTTAGCTAACGTAAGAAACTTTAAAATTAGAAATCTAAAAGAAAATAGCAGCGATAATATTAGTAGAAAGAAAACAACATCTATAAAAAAACTAGAAAACAATAAAAACGAACAAAAAATATACAAAAACACGAGCTAAAACTCGTCCCCTATCGAAAATACTACTAACACGTATAACGAAACCCGGGTTTTTAATCGGGAGTCTAACGAAAGCTTTACTTTTTAAGTTTTAAGACTTATTGTTTTTTCTATTACTTTATTTTTATTTCTACCGCTACTAGTAAATTTTACTTTAGTTACTATTACTTGTTTTATTTTTACTATAATTTTTTTTGTTTTATTTTACGTTTAAATAAACGTAATTACTATTTTATTATTTTTATCGATTTTTCTTAAATTTTCTTACTATTTAAGTTTTGTCTTTTTTTTATTTTACTTTTCTTATACTTTAAATCTTATCCCTTATTTTTGTTTTGTTTTTCTTATTTATATATAGTTTAAAGAATTAACCGTTTATTTTATACCTTTATTAACTTTACCTCGCGAGAGCCCGATAAAGTCGTAGTATAGTAATTTACCGATCGGAAGCCCGTCCGGCTTTTACTTTTTACATTAGTCACTTATTGCTAAACACTTTAGCTAGCTAAGCGTTATTTTTTAACTAAGGCTAAGTATTAGTACTATTAAACCCCGACTATAGCTTAGCCGTCGTTCTTTTAGACCTTTAATCGGGAGTAACGGGTTAAGTATTAGCTTAAGCCTAAGGTAACTTAGTAAAAGTCTAAGCGGCGAAGGTCACCTTAAATAAAAAAGATTTCTTAAGCTTCTTAACGGACTTCGGAAAAGGAGTCGGGGGATACTCGCTAAAGGCAAAAGTGCCCACCCAAAAACGGGTAAGGCTAAAAAGTTCGAAAACGGCCGTCTAGCCACGGTTTCTAACGACGGCGGTATATTTTAATACCTCCGGCGTACTTAACTTTAAGCCGATAGTAAAAGTAGTAGTCGGGCTTAATTTCCGAGGCCCGAGTCTCGTTTCTGTATCCGAAGATACGATTAAAGCTTCGACGAATTAACTATTAGCTTTACGTTTACTAATATAAAAAAAACACTTAGTAGCCTCGATACGGTATATATAGTTGCCGTAATAGTTATTACTAAAAAAAAAAAAAAACACGTAGTCGAAGAATAGTACTATGATATACGCGACGTACTCCCCGCTTTCGGACAACCGAACGTATCTCCGGTATAAAAACTCGTATAAACGGTAAGGTATTAAGTTATAAAAGTTATATAGTTAGATAAAAAAAACGGGTAAAGACCGGACACTCGTTATAAAAGTCCCGGTATAAAAGCCTAGTAAGGTCCCGTTTAAACGCTTTACGTATACTAACTACGCCCGGGCTATTAGCTCGTCGCGGTATTAGTAAAAGAATAAAAGAAAGTTAAAAAAAAAGTATAGTCTTTTTTATATTTTACTTTAATCGGTAGTACTACGAAAAAGTTATACCACGTACAAATCGTTAGAGTTTCCGATCCGATAGTAAGACAAATAGCGCTAGAAAGTCGCCTACTCGATACGAAAAATACGGGGCGTACCGCCGAAAAAAACACTACGAGACTTTTAGTTAGACAAGTCTTTTAGCTCGGATATATACGTATTAAACTTTATAATAACGGGCTAAATATTATAAGTAGCGTCGTTAACTTAAACGACTTTTTAATCGAAAGTCTAGAAAGTATCCTTAAACCGTTTACTAATAACGTCAGCAACTTTTTTACGCCGCTTTATAATTATTATCTTCTTAGCCGACGAAGTAGTTAGTAGATTAAAGCTCTAAACGGTAACCTACGTTTTATCGGTAAAAGTAGAAAAAGCTATAATGTCGTCGGCAAAAGTAGAAGAAGCTATAATGTCGTCGGTAAAAGTAAAAAAAGCTATAATATCGTTAATAGCGGCTAACGGGTTAGCGGTAGTTAGAAGGATAGTTAAAAAGTCGGGTTACTAAACGGAAATATTAGCTATAGTCGTAGCTATTAATATTATTTATATTAAAAAAAAAAAAAAGAAAAAAAAGAAAAAAAAGAAAAATAAGTCTTAAAGTTATTAGATTTATAAATTAAAGTTTTAAGCTAAAAATAAAAACTTATTAAAAAAGAAGTAAAAACAGTCTTATATACTAGTTACGTAAAAGACAAAAGGTAGAAAGTAAATAAAAGTTAAACAAAAAGTAAACAAGAAAGACTTAAGATTAAGCTATTTTTTATACAACTACTTGTTTATTATAGCTTTATTTTAAGAATAGCTATAAATTAGACTAATACTATACTACTATATTTTAGCTTATCGAGGCCGGATACCCGATCGAAACCCCGGATAAATAAAATTCCTTTATTAACTTAGTAAAATAAAAAAGACCTTTACTTAATGTTATATTTAGCTATAAAAAAGTCGTTTTAGTTGTTTATTAGTTTACGAAGTGTTGTTTTAAAACGGACAAACGACGTGTTTATTTTCACGTTAAAAAGAAATTATTACGGCGTTAACTTAAAAGTAATATCGTTAAATTTTTATTTATAAATTTAGCCTTTTTTTTTTTTTCTTTCTTTTATATCTTCTTTTTATTATAATAATACTTTTAACGATAAATATATTATATACTTTTAATTTTATTTATTATAATCTTTCCTTTTACACTATTTTTATTATCTACTATTATATTACGTAGTAACTATACTTCCTCGCGCGCCTACGACAGTTATATCTAGTACGAGATTTCGTTTAAGATCTTATAGCTTAGCCTAGCCTAATAATATACGTTTAAAAATAATCGCGATAAAACGCTTTACTTTTAAGCGTATTTTCCTTCCTACTTACGAAACCGATATTATTCTTTAACGCCTTGCCTATCTAAAAGCTATAAAAGCTTAAAGCGTAACTTCGTTAGTCTAATAATATTTCCTTAGCTTTAAACCCCGTACCGTTTTCGGGCTAAACGGTTTATTTTTTAGATAAACTATCGCCGAATACGCGTACTACTTATACGATTTAAAAAGCGTTATTACTACGGCCGAGATATTAACTTACGATTAAATCGTCGCTAGCTTATTTTTAATTCTATAAAATATCCCGAAGTTAGTATAAATACCTACGAATACCGGATTCGAGATCGGAATTTTATACGACTTAAGCCCCCGGCAAAAAAAAACGACCGTCGAACGACGCTTTTTTATTATCTTCGTACTTAACGTAAGAAATATAGTCAACTACTAAATATTAGTAATCGTTAATAGATAAACTAATACTATATACTAGTTTAATATACTTTAAGTATAGACCTAAACTTCCGAGCGGGAAGCTTTTACTAACTACCTTATAAACCGTAAACTTATAGCGGTAAATATTAAAGTAAAAGCAGTTAACTACTTTAACTAACCTTCGAGTTAAAAATATAAGCTATTAGTTATTAAATAAGCACGCGTATTTTTCCGCGAGCTTTCGATTAAAAACTATACGAACGTATATAACTAAACTCGATCTATCTAATACCTCGACGAACTTCCGATCGTTAACTTACCGACTAAACGTAAAAATAAACTTTAATAAATCGTAATATACTAAGTTAGCTAAGTACGCCTCGAACTCAAGCATTAAGCTATAATACTTTTAAAATACCCGTCTATACCTACTAAAAGCTAGGAAGCTTCTACTAATCGGTTATCCGTAAACGGGTTTCGTCTCCCTAACTACTTAAACAAAAACTTCTACGGAAACGAAAAAAAAGCTTACGCTACCGCCGAGAAATATAAAAACGATATACTTACCGACTAGTACTACGATCGGAAAGCCGGAAGTAAAGTTAGTAGTAACGTAGTAGCTATAAAATTCGACATATAAGTCGGCGGTAAGCTCGGGTTTTTTTTTAATAATATACTAACGTTACGTATAAAAAAATACCCCTACTATAAATTTCGCCGCGGCTTAGTTAAAGCCCCGCCGTAATTTAAAAACGTTATCCGACTAATCTCCGATTAAAACTTTAAGCCCAAAAAACCTTTAAACGAAACCGACAAACTAAAAGTCGCCGACTTCTTTAAATTTCCTAACTTTTTATAAAAAAACTTTAAAAACGAAGGTTTAGCCGTAAATAACGTATTTACTATCGAGGATAAGATTAGTAATCTTACTTATTTTCCGGTAGCCGAAAAAGCTACTAGTACGGAAAAAATTAAAGACTCCGTTACTTCCGAGTTTCCGCGTAAAAGCTTTCGTAAGCTAATATCGACCGTTAAAAAGGTAACCGTTAAGATAGGTAAGATAAGTAACGTTGATAAAACTACGACTGGCGGGGAGAAGATTAAAAAACCGCCTATAACGCCTCTTTTATTCCTACTACCGTAAAAAACGATAAAACCGGCGTTTATAAATACTAGCTTTCGCTTAAGCTTACGTTTTATTACGAAAAGACTAAAGCTTTAAGTATAAAACCCGAAACGTAAGGCTAAAGCTAACGTTAAAGCTCCCGTTTAAAAGTCCGTTAAAAAAAAACGGTAACGTTAAAGTAAGAAGTAAAAGATTTTTAGTAGTAAAAGTAAAATATTTAGTAAAAAAACTTCGACGGATTTTACTACTAAAAAATAAAAAGCCGAACGTATAAATAAAAGCCCGCGTTTTAAACGACCTTTTTTTAACCGGGCTAACTCGCCCGATACTTACCTTAAACCTTCCTACGACCCGAAGTAACGCGGCTAAACGGCCGAACTCGCGATTAAAAACTCGGACAAAAGTAAAAAAAATACTACTAATTTTTAAAAAGTAGAATAAGTTAGACTAAGATACTCCGGCTTTAGTAAGATTAAAAATTACTAGCGTAAGACGCGAAAAAAACGTTAAAAAGACTAAAAGTAAAAACGCGCCGTACGGATGTCGGATTAGTTGTCTTATAAAAGACGTATAAAAAAAAATAGTCTCGATAATTATCGTTATTTTTAGTTTTTCTTCCTCAATTAAAACATACTTTACTTTTCGAATAAACCGAGTCTAGTACACCTACATTACAAAGATACGAACGAAAGCCTAAAAGCATAACGCCTACGAATACTCATTCCTTACCCTCGAGATACGAAATCCCGCTTGATTGAAAGAACAAGAGAATAGGAGCTTAGGCTTTTTGATCGGTTCTTCGCGCGAGCGCCATACTACCTAGTTTTAGGTTGTGTGTGTGTGTTCTGCTACGTGTTCTTTATCTAAAATATCCTGCTTATTTTAATAGTCGCTTTCGTAGATACGAACTTCGTTTTTAATAAAAACTTGTCGTCTTAGCTAAGCTACGTAATTACGATATACGATAATACGGGTAATTGTAATATTATCTATTAAAGCTCGATTAAAGCTAAAAGAGTTACTAAGTCGGTGTTAGTAGCCGAATTATACGCGTTTGTATATAGCTTTAATGTTGTAAGCTGCTTTAAAGCGACAGTCGACAGTATCTATAGTCGACTGGTCCCCTTAAAGATCTATACGGACTCGAAGAACGTATATAACGCTGTGACGAAGTTAGGGACTATAGTAGAAAAGCGCTTTATAATCGATGTAGCGATACTTCGTTAGTCGTACGAGCGTAGAAAAATCGCTAAAGTCTATTAGATACCGGGAAAGAATAATCCGGCTAATACTATAATAAAACGGAAAACATATAATGTTCTAAAACGGCTTATCGACACGAATAAAGTAGATATTAAGGCGTTAAGATAGGTCGAGAAAAAAAATTAAAGGACGAAAAAAAATAGCGACGTTTCTATTCAAGACAGGCAATTGCTTAAGCTTTTTATATGTTTTAGTATTAGACTTTACTGTTTTTTTAAAAAGACTAGGGTTTTTCGACTTTCAAAAAAAAAGCCTAGTGTCGGTTAAACGATAAGTAAGCAAAGCGGTAAGGGGTACAGACCCACTTTACATTCACTCAGACTACGTAACGGGGACTGCTGCCTAATCCTTGCTACGGGCGCTTGTATATTTATCACTACTTTTAGTCCCTTTCTTTTTGTTTTCTTTTTGCACTAAACATACAGACAGCTTACTAGACTAACGACAGAACACACATTTCTATACGTGTGCTATGTTATGGTCTATTAGCTAGCAATTTAATACGTTTATCAGCTGAACTAGAAAGGAGTGTTCCGATACTTAAGTAAGTTAAGTAACGTAGCGACACCTAAATACCGCTTAGTAAGTTAAGTAACGTAGCGACACCTAAAATACCGTTAAGTAAGTTAAGTAACGTAACGATACTTAAATACCGCTAAGTAAGTTAGGTAACGTAACGACACCTAAATACCGCTTAGTAAGTTAAGTGACGCTACGTCACTTAAATACCGCTTAGTAAGTTAGGTGACGCTGCGTTACCCAAATACCGCTTAGTAAGTTAGGTGACGCTACGTCACCCAAATACCGCTTAGTAAGTTAAGTGACGCAGCGTAACCTAACTTACTCTACTAACATTAATAGCTAATAATTATAGCTTCACCCGGTGGTTTTCACCAGCCCCACTTAAATGGTGGCTTCTCATTGGTCCAAATCTACGCTTTCTAAACTTAAGTGGGGCGGGTGGTTCCTACCCGCCTTAATATAAGTATCAGGCGTGCTCGTCGCTATAGTTGTTATAAAGGACGTGGTTGTCAGTTTGCAAAAGAAGCTTTGTTTCGTTAGTTTCTCGCACGCGGAAATACTTTTATATATAATACTCCCGGATGCTCTTGCTAGGACTCGCACCATTTTGCTTTTTCGGCGCCGTCTACCTAAATGTATTGAATTATTCCTACCCCCCCCCCCCCCCGGTTCGATTAAAGCAGGAGTATTCGCCGTATATTACTAAAACCTAACGGTAATTTCTCGCCGTTAGCTTTCGCCGGGAGTTGACATAAGAACTGCTGGCAGGTTTGAAATTCTAGCTTATAACTATGCATTTCTCCATGTAATAATATATAGAAAGTCAAGCTATTTTCTATCTGCATTCAGTACAACGTCTTGTAGTTCTACAGTAATAGTTTCGGCTAGGAAATGCCTGGCGTGTCACCTTTCAAATACTTTTTTAGGATTCCTGCGAGCCTTAGCCACGTTACGCGTCATCTAAAATTAGCGCTGAGTCCACTAGGATAAGGGGCCGCTGCGCACTAGCGGTAGTAGTCGTCCATTCCGTAGCTAAGCTTTTGATCGATTCTCTAACATGTTTTTTGGCTCGTACTATTACCGATCTTCTATGTGGGCCTATACACGAATCAATGGGCATACGTAATACCACCATATCAGTAGACGAAGCAATTTGCCCTGAGCCCCAGTGACTGTCGCGGCCTCGATATTTATGTATCAGTGTCCGGCCAGTTTGTTTGTTTGGTTTACAGATATAGCTTCTCTGCCGTTTCTTGCCATCAGAACATCTCTCATTCTTTATTTTTCTTTTGTATTTTCTTCTTTACTTCGACACACTCATTTATATTCATTCTCGAGCTGCTCACGGAACCACTTCTCACTCGTTTTCTGTTCCGATACATTCCAACAAAAGCGAAAACGGTTAATTTTTAACATTGTTGTTTGCCAAAATGAAGGGACACTTGCTCGTCGGTGCAGCCACGGCCTTGCTCGCATCTGTTGCGTCAGCCGTCGAATACATTACAATCGACGGAGGTCAATTCATTACCGAATCGACAGGAGATCGGTTCGATATGATCGGTGTGACGTACGTACTAATACAAACGAATATCTTTCAATCAATCTAATTTTGTCTGCAGATACCAGCCAGGTGGCTCATCCAGCTTTGATGGAACTTCGGACCCTTTGACAGATGCAGATGCCTGTCTCCGGGACGCTATTCTGATGCAACAGCTTGGTGTCAACACCGTTCGTGTTTACAATCTTGCAGTGGACGTCGACCACGACGAATGTGTTTCGATTTTCAACGCCGCTGGCATGTACCTTCTCATCGATGTCAACACAGGTATGCGGATCTCCAGCTTCTTTTCCATAATAAATTCTAACCACCTATTTTAGGTCTGTCCGGCCAATACATCGACCGCTCCGATCCTTCGACGACATACACCTTGGCGTACCTCAAGCATGTCTTCAAGGTGATTGAGGCTTTCTGGTCGTACCCCAATGTTATCGGATTCTTCGCTGGCAACGAAATTCTCAACGAAGACAGCTCATCAGAGGCGCCTGCCTACATTCGTGCCGTCGTGCGTGACATGAAGGAGTATATTGCTCTTCACTCCCCTCGCAGTATTGGGGTTGGCTACGCGGCTGCTGATGTTGATACCATGCTCACTGATACCTGGAATTACCTCGACTGCTATCTGAGTAACTCAACTTATTCCCAGATTGATTTCTTCGGCCTGAACAACTACGAGTGGTGTGGTGCTAGTTCATACACAGAGTCTGGCTACGATGATATCATCGCTGACTTTGCCGGCAACAACATTCCCGTGTTCTTCAGCGAGTACGGCTGCAATGATGTCCAGCCCCGCACCTTTACAAACGTTGAATCTCTTTACGGAGACAACATGACTGAGCTGTCTGGTGGATTGGTTTACGAATACTCCGAGGAGTCATCCGACTATGGTATGTATCCATCAGTACTTGGCAAAATCTACTATAATGTACTAATGTTCGATCAGGTCTTGTCGCTATTAACAGCTCAACTGAAGTAACCCTGTTGGAAGACTTCTACTATTTGTCTGAAGAATTCCTCAAGATTGACATGACGTTGGTTCAGTCCGTCGATTCGTCTCTTGCGAGCGTCACCACAACGACATGTTCGGCTGCCCTTGTAACAGAAACTGGTTTTACGTCGGACTGGGATCTTCCAGACCGCCCTTCAGGTGGTGATAGCCTGGTTACCTCTGGACTTACAAGTGCTTCACAAGGTACGCTCACTAGTGTGACGGCTACCACGATGCCGGCAACAGTATACAATTATACGGGCTCGACTGTGACTGGCTACAGCCTCGTCTCTATGGGCTGCTCCGATGTGAACTACCCAGGTCTTGTCAAAACATACACTGCCACGGCCCAGACCTGCACGTATGCGACTTCGACAAGCACGTCATCTGCCTCGTCGGGAAGCAGTGACAGCACCAGCGCTGCGTTTGGAAACCAGGACATTGCACACGGCAATGGCATCATGTTGATGGGGGCTTTTGTTGCTGCAGTGTTGGCAACCGCCGTGGTTTTGTAGATTGGACTGGCTTTCTATTTCTTAATTTGTCTCGATACCATACGAATCAGACTATATTCGTTCTGTTACGGACATCTGATATTCAGTAGACACTTACTTTCGCACCCAGACATTTAATACCCTTGCCTCCAGTCCAGTGTCCATGGGACCCAGGCAGGTCACAGCCCACAAGTTCGACTCTCTATTGATGCCAACATCAAAACCAATATTGCTGTTTGCGCTACATGCGATTTTGTCAGCTGGGTCGATTGCCCACCCTGAAGACCCCGGGGTGTTGCTCGCAGTAAGCTGGTATATTACCGTATCTTGGATAGTTATTGAACTATTTCCTGCCACCTGTCATGCACCAGACGTCATTGCACAGTCTATAACTGTTGTGATGTCCTGTGTTCCGCCACCAGTGGTACCAGATAGGATCCATTTGCCCTTTTTGGGATCGACGATCTGAAACCTGAATGCCTCTGTGGCTGATGTCAAGGGAGTTGTTGAGACAGTAACACTGTAATTGGATCAGTAATTGTGACCCACGTTTTTATTTGT
Source organism: Ophiostoma tasmaniense (assembly GCA_022392925.1). Lineage (NCBI taxonomy): Eukaryota > Fungi > Ascomycota > Sordariomycetes > Ophiostomatales > Ophiostomataceae > Ophiostoma > Ophiostoma tasmaniense. The sequence continues at coordinate 192,794 of JAKRGK010000027.1, read as the reverse complement.
AGATAGAAACATGCCACAATATTGCGCTAACAAGTCAGGAATTGCATCTCGTTATGAAGTGATTTATTTCCTAGACGCACAGATTGCAGCACGAGAATTGAAGGATGCGAGATGGTAATGCTTTTATACTTACAGTAGCCGGCTTCACTCGTAACAATTAACCCGACAGATTGCACTTAAGTAGCCAGGGAATGACATTATCAGATTTTATAAACAGCCAGCCTAAAGTTTCCGTTGTTTTTAATCTTTGTCGTGTATTTACTCGCAGGCTGCGATAGTTCTCAGACTAATGAGTGCCGTGCCAGTCGCTAATTTTATGTACTCTACCAACTACATTCGTCAATAAACAAAAGTATTTTTAAATGCTACCACTTGCACTGAGCATTCTTACGTCGTGAAAATCTTACTTCTAATTCTACTATAACGGTGCCAGAGGGGCAGTATGGGTAATCTAACTAGAGTATATGCACCAGCAATACCGAACTACATCAAGGCTACTCGTGGATACCGTCAGCCAGCCAGCCATTTGCTGTGCCAATAAAATTAGGAAACCCTGGGAGCATTTGCATATCTCCCCAACTAGCTTCCCCTCCGCGCATCTCCTCATTCTGGTACAGAATGTTGCCGTGATCAGAAAAGTCGAGATCAATAACGGGATTGAGGCCACCAGGTGCGTTACCAACAATTCCAGCTACTGCATTGTTTGGCTCCGTCTCCGTGGAGTTAAGGGGACGGTTAGAGTTAACATTGGGCGCATTGGGGGCCGGAGTACTGGAGTCCGGGGTCGTTCCTGGCGATTTGGTATTGTTGAGAGACTGAATTCTGCGCTGCCAGGGATGGGATCCCTGCTCGTTGCTGAAAAGATCTCTGGTAATATTATTAGCACGAAATGTATTCGAATGCATTTTGTCCGGTACTCACTTTATTGGTTCTGACATTTCTCGGATGGGAATGTCATGGCGAAGTAGCATTTTTCTCATTTCGCGAAGCTGCCAATAGCGTTAGTTTCTATTGCCATGGTTTTGTGAATGGTGTCACAACTTACCAGCCAATGGGCCTGACGAAAGTATTTTCTCATTCCCTTGACAAAGGACATCAGGGTTTCACAGCTGGCCTGGCATTCAATGATGCGTTGTTCTATTGAGTCGGACGGGAGCATAAAGAGCCATTGCAGCTGCACTCTGATACACTCAAATACACATATCGGAAGTCCAGTGTCCAAGAACACGAATGTATCCATGTTGACGAGGTTTGCAACAGTCTTCAATGTCGAGAGTATGCCTGTCGCATGCCGTATACAGTTGAGCTGTTGCTGCTGTACCCACCCAGCGGGTGCCTCTCGAAGCATGGAGTCAGGCAGTGTCTCTGGGAAACCTGGCATTGTTATCCGATAAAGGTCAGACATGCACTGGTCGTACCACACATGCAACATGACCAGAGTAGACAACTCGTCTTGGGCTTGGCGAGCGAAAATAGTGTCGGGAAGGAGCTGGAATTGCGGCGATAATGATCTCTTCCATCTGGCCATTTTCCGTTGGCAAGAAACAAATATGGAAGCGCTGTCCCATGGTGGTAATTTCGGCTTGTCCTCTGGGTGATTGCGGACATAGCTCAGGATACAGAAGCGCATATCCATAATCTGTACGAAATGCCCAAAGAGACCGACATCTGTGTCGGGCGGCGAGTTATCCAAGGCTTGATAATCGGCAGGAGTCAAACTCTGTACTTCCAGGACAGGGATAGGGGTCCGGCATGGAATGCCGTATAGGTAATTGTGTTCTTCGCAAGGTAGGTGGAGATGTATGTGCTCTGGGCGAAGACTGATTAGGTGTGGTAAGCCAGTTGACATCATGCGGTCGAGACAATAACAGCCCCAGAAAAGCCTTCGCTTCGTTTCACGCTCTGCAAACGACAGCGTGTTGTCTTCGGGTATGCTTTCCTTGTTCAAACCCAAGGAAAGCGCTGCCCGGTTCGCTATTGCGGAAAGCATCCATGCACTTCCAAAATTTCCCTTGTGTATCTCATGCTTTGCAAGAATGAGTGCGGTGGCGACAGTATCCATATTCATGTCTTCTAGGATCAGAAGTGTCTTGGCTTCTTTGCACCATGCTTTTGCCTGGTGATCTGATTGTGCACTTGGCGTAGGGGAGGGCCGATTGTCTGTGGAATCGTTGTACGTGACGAACCGGGCCGAAGCTGCACACATTGCTAGAAGAAGTTTTCTGTCCACCCTGTCTTCTTGGAACTGGCGTAAGAACGTGCCCCGGTGAATAAATGCGTTTGCTTGGCAATGGTAGATATGACTGAAAAAGATACTGATGTGCTCATGGATGATGTATTTTGGGATCTTATCGATGTTCCTAACGCACGTTAGTCATGTGAAAACAACTTTAGCCAGGGGGCAACGTACACCTCGCTGGAGTCATGATAACGGCCGTCTGTTGCAGGAGATGCAGCGGAGAATTGCCCCATGCCGCTTCGCGGCGTGGTCCTGCTCTCCTGTGCTGGTAAGAAGTCGCTTCGAGGAGTCTTGTTTCCATCTGACAAAGGTCCAGAATGTGCTGTTGGTGTTCCAGTGTCTGACCGTGGCACCTCATCAGGGCCTCTTGATCCTCGCGAGTTTCGATTGCCACTGTGCAGAGGTGGCGCAGTAGAGTTGTGACCAGTTCCGGCTTGCACCTTCTTCCTCCGGGACCGCGATGAGAGTACATCGCCAACAACGGGCCATTTGCATTCCAGGACACAGCGCCTGCAGTTTTGACAACTCGGTTGAGTCTCATCACACTTGACCTGTAATATATTATGTTAGTAGCCATGGGTGGTGCTGGATTCCACGGTCCATCTAACCTTTCTAGCCCGGCAAGTAAGGCACCCTATCATGTCAGTCAAACAAATCAAACCTGTATAATTGGGATTGCCTTCCATAAGAAGCTGTACCTGTTCGGGTCCGCTGCCGGACAATGCGCGTTCTGGGTGTAGTTACGCTCAATGGTGCTCTCTGTGGCGATGTAGGATCCAAGTTTGATGACGGCATGTCTTCTTCCTTGGATGCCAGGACACTCTCATGAGAAGACGACGCCATTAGGTTTCTGTTCGCTCGCTGCTTAGACGCGATGACCCTATGTGTTCGAAACATGTATCGCAGGTTGAAATGTCGCTATTCTTGTTCCCGCGACTTGATAGATCGATATAGCTTAGCCAATGATATGACGATTTTGGATCCACCCTTGATACCGATAAGATCCTTCTAATGGGCCCCGAGCTTCGGCTCGGCGTTTGAGTGGCGCTGTGATTATATTAGCAATACGCTGTATAAATTTAGTACGATATGCTAAATTCACGGTTTACTAATACACACACTGTATGTTTACTTATCAGATGCCAGGCCCATGTGAAACCCCCTTATGTCTTGGCGATAATTCTTGGCTATGCGGTCGCTTTTGTCAGCAGTTGAAGGAGCTGAGCCAATGGAATATGAAGGGTGGCGATTAGTTCTTTGTTTTGATGGAGTCTCGCCGCGTCACTCCTGAGCTGACGCATCCATTGGGCACGGCAGTTCAATGTTCCAGTACTGCGAATTGTCTCTTTCATTATTTCGAAACATAATATCAAGTCGTATAATATGAGTCGTTTGTCTATCAAACTTTTCAAATTAGGATGTTTTTGAGTGATTCAAAGAAGTGGTCGTATTTTCCACCTCCATTTTTTTGTAAAATAAAATAACATGAAACATATTTGAGTTTCTCTAGACATTAGTAAATTTCACCAGTAGTTAGGATTATTTGATGTTGAACACTAATAAATATCAAAATATTGATTTTTTATTACTCGTTAAGTAGAGCAGTTCTTTTTTTACGTACATAATTAAATAAAAAAAACATTTCAGCGGCTTCAACAGCAGTTAAGCTTAGCAAGAAAACTTGTTGTCTTGAGTTAGCTTACCACTGCCGTTACTAACGCGGGGTTACCCGTATAGCCGGAGCAATCTTATTTCTTCTTCACGCCGAGACCGGGATTAACACACGGAAACAGGCGCTTTGCCATGTTCGGCCAGTCCGCCCTACCAGTCTACGTCGGATATTTGAGCTCTACTACACAACGTGCGGCCGACAAATTGACCCCGCCGTGAGTTACCCGATACAGGAACACCGCTGCGAGCCGTGTAAATGGAAAGCTTTCTTTTGATATAAAAGGCCCTTCTTCAATACGCCAACTCTATTCCATTTTCTCATCACGAAAGAAGCATTTTGAGACTACCGAGATGGCTCACTTACGATTAAATGAGATGCCGAAATACTTGACATGGACCGTCCTCATGTCGCTACTGACATTTATATTCGGGTATGTTGGAGTGACACAGGTATTTGTTTTGTATACAATTCACCAAGACTAAAAACATAAGATATGACACCGGCAGTATTGGTCCTATTACATCAATGGAGCGGTTCAAATCCGTAATGGGTGATTTCTCACCTACTGTACATGGCGCTGTTGTTTCATCGTCGCTTATCACAGGAGCTATTTCAGCTTCGCTAGCAGGTGTGCTGGCGGATAAGTACGGACGCGTGAGTATGTCCGTTACCGGCGCATGCATTGACGGTGTTGGGGCTGCGATAATGTGCGGCAGCCCCGTCCTTGGCATGTTCATCTTTGGCCGCCTCGTCAAAGGCTTGGGTGACGGGCTTTTTCTTAGTGCTGTCTACGTTCAGATATCAGAGATGTCCCCTGCTCGATACAGAGGTATACTGTCATCGATCCCGCAATTCAGCCTCGTTACTGGCTTGATTTGTGGATACTTTGTATGTTACGGAACGTCAGGAATATCATCATCACTATCGTGGCGTCTACCTTTGGGTATTATCACTGCACTGGCATTTGTCTTCTCAGCAGGTGCATGTTTTGTTCCACCATCGCCACGGTGGCTGCTCGCTCGAGGGGAGGTGGAAAAATCTCGCGCCGTCGCATCTGGTCTTGGAATTGGGCAAGAAGAGCTGGATGAGCTTTATAGCAAATTGCCGACAGACTCAACCAGCCAGGCAGACGAATCACTATGGAAAAGTGTACTACATTTGGTGAGTGAATTTAGAGTCGCATTTGCACACCCCTATCGGTCGCGTACCGCATTCGGATGCTCTCTTATGGCATTTCAACAACTGGCCGGAATCGATGGCGTCTTATACTATGCGCCACAGATGTTCCAAAGCGCTGGATTGACGTCTACGCAAGCTTCGTTCTTAGCCTCGGGTGTTTCAGCGCTCGTTATCTTCGGGGTCACTATTCCCGCTAGTCTTCTGGCAGACCGCGTCAGAAGGCGCACATCGGCCCTGGTTGGCGGGGTTGGAATTGCAACCGTCATGTTAATTATGGCTATCCTCTATGCTACGGACCAAGTCCATGGTGAACGTGGTGTCGGCAGATGGATCGTTATTGTGTGCATATATATATTCGCAATTATTTTCAGCGGCACCTGGGGGTTAACTCTGCGTATTTATCTCGTGGAGAGCATGCCCATGCGCACACGGTCCAGTGCCTCCTCTCTTGGACAGAGTTCTAATTGGGTACGTATATTAACCAGACACTAAAACTTTTCGAAATCTTGTACTGATTGAGAACCTTCAGGTCGCTAATTATTTTGTCGCATTGATAACACCTACTATGCTGGCTGCTTCTCCATGCATAGCATACTTTTTCTTCAGCGGGATGACTGTTATTGCGACAGTGGGGATATATTTCTGGATGATAGAAACCAAAGGTGCAAGCTTGGAGTCTATCGAGGATGCATACAACTCGGCGGAGACGTCGAGCAACGAGGGAAAAGATAAATTGACTGTGACTGTCACTGTGACTGCTTTAGAAGCGCCGTAAATATTGCTGATTTTGTATATAACAGATTTTAGATATAAATATATAATAACAGCACATTGTGCACTATATTTTATAAAAAAAGCGTACAGCGCGGCAAAAAAGATACTCAATAGTTGACTGCTTCCATACACGGTAACGTCAGTCTTACGTCCACATGAGCGAGTGCACGTGCGGTTACATGATTCAGTGCATCAAGAAACTGCAAAGCCAGATTACGCTGGATGACGCCGAAGTAAGTACCACAGCTTACCCTAAAATCCGAAAACGTGTCTAATGAACTGCGAAGGGACATCTCCCTGAAAGACTTCATGAAGGAAGTTGATAGGTATTTTGCACAGTCAACATGTGCATTCAAAATAAGTACCTATACGAAATATTGTTACAGATCACACAAATCAGCCGCTCTAACAGCTAACGAATTGTAACAACTGGGCAAAGCGGACCCCCAACGGCCGTATGCTCGGTTACTGGCCGGGCTCAGCCGTACACCAACGTGAAGCCCTTAAACATGTGAGATTCGAAAATTTTGAGTACAGATAATGCGACGAGAACGATGAGGATTGCTTAAGCTGGTTTGGAAACGGAAGAGCCGTCACTGCAGAGCTTGAGCTTCAACAACAGGCTATCTGGACACAGTTGATCTGCCACCTTGTCCTGCCAGGACTCTTACTTTGGCTTCTACGTCTCTCGCACTGACTACAGCCAGCGACTTTGATTCTTGGCCGAGATTCGTCCTTCCAATTTGTCTGTGAAATGCTGAAGAGTTCATAGGTTCTCAATCAAGCCACCACCTTCTCCTTTATACTCATCGGAAACACCGTCATCATTATTGAGTTGTGTTGGCAACTTATCCACTAGCCGCTCTCCCACGGTTGCTGATGTTGTCAACATCGTCATTGTATATTAATTGTGGTGTCCAATTCCGAGTAAAGTAAATGGTTTTGATGGCCAAGTAGATATATAATTACAACGGGGTGTGATTGCTACGTGGAGTCAGATGTGTCCTAATTATCATTCCCTTTTTCTATCATGAAATTATCTGATAAGTTTACAGAATCTAAAAAAGGGCCATTGACCACAGGCTTACAGCGGATAAGGCGGAGTTGTCTGGTCATTCTGAATTGCACATAACACCTTATCAGACTCCAGAATAGGCCGCACAAGATCTCCAGCACAGATTACCATTATAGTGGATTGTCCCGACACTACGAATGACTTCATGCGTACCAAATGTGAACAAAATGTATTCCTACACAGTAACCATGGTACGTTAGGCGAATTTCCAGAAAGCAATGTTATATTGATAATCCTTTTATGATCTTCTTGGAACTACGGTACTATAGAAAAGCTCGAAAAACAAATCATATCAGCTTGTAGGAAAACAAAATCATCACCTTGAAGCTAAATCGAAGATGGCTATTGTCATTAAGCCCAACATTATCCGTTTCGGTCATCCCTCATAGGCGGACGGAAAGTATATGGAAGAGCTCGAGTCCATCTTTGACGTAACCGTTAGTCCACGTAAAGATTACTCAAAACTTATGTTTATTCTGATATCGTAACACAACTGACCGATTCCGGACCATTCATCCCTCGTACCGTGCCAGTACAATTCAAAGCGTTTCGAATGAAGTCAGGACATCTGGTCCTTTATACGGAGCTATGCTTCTGATGAGAAACTCGGCATATGACCCCTTCAATAAAGAACTACTCGGCCCATTTTTGCCGCCTCTCAAGAGTGTTGCTTGTGTCAACGCCAGCTCTAGCGAGTTCGATCTCCCGTGGTTTAATTAAAACGGTGATTGCGTTACAAACACTCTCAATGCCGTGGCCGAGGTAACTACAGATATCATAGTTTTCTTGATTTCTGGCGCACTCCGTGACACTTCAGAAAACGAGGCTCTTGTCGGACAGGGTAAATGGAATTCTGGAAACGTGACTAATAAGTCAGCAAGATATACCATTAGAATGATGATAAGCTAACTTGGCAAGCATATCGCGTGCAAAGCTACAATATAATGAGTCTAGAGTACCCGAGGGCGAGGAGCTCGACCTTGGTGCAACATACTGCAGTCCGCTCTGTGATCTGCTCAAGACATCCGATGTCATTTCTGTGACTTGCCCGTCGATTGATGCCACGCTTCTACTTATTGGCGAGATTGAACTCAAAATAATGAAGGATGGGTCCTTCCCCGTTAACACTGGTCGTGGTCCTGTGGTCGATGAGACGGCGCTTATTGCCAACCTATAGTCGGGTAAGATCACTAGAACGGGCTTGGACGCTTTTGACAACGAGTCCAACATCATGTAAGTACAATTACTGGCCCCTTCTCCCAAGTTTGGAGGCCTTGTTGTAGCTAACATCTAACTAGCCCGTACTTATACTCGAGCACCAAGTGTATCGTGCAATCCATATTGGGTCGTGGACAGATGTCGCGTGGAAAATTGCCTATCACGAGGTCATGGACAACATTACATCGCTGCACAAGACTGGAAGCCCAATCTCTCCTGTCAATGCCATCTACTATATGTAGTTCGTATAGGATAGGTCTAAAATATGAACAAATTCATTGCCTAACAATAATTGGGTTTCACCGACCCTTTAGAACTCGAGGGATATTCTGGCATGTGGCATTGGTATTCTTGCGTAATCTACCACCTACAAATGCCGAGACGAAAAACGGACTTGTGCCGCGCAAGATTTGTAATGTATTCATCTTTATGCTCTTTTCCCGGTATATAGTACCTGGCCGGCATTCAATCTAATATTGAATCGGCTATATTGATATACTGTAGTCATATTTATTGACAATTAGAACAGTCAAAAGCACGGTAGGAGCCAAATATAACAGCCGAAATGTGACTGAAAATATGTATCCCTTATTCATATATGAAGCCCTATCCGGGGAGAGCCGATGTTGCACATTCTCAACTGTTCTTAACGCAGCGCAAGTACCGACAAAACGAACAAAAACCACTATGCTACTCACAGTTACTGTTTCGCTTCTTGTTACAATGGCCGCTGCAACACGCCATGAGACTGGCAGAGGACCGTACAGCAATTACCTCGAAAAAATGAGGAGGTGAGATCCATTCACGCTTACTTGACTCTGCACTCAGCTAATACGTAAGCGTTGATCGCAACCCAAACTACCCACTGGACTCTGTGGACAAAATGGAAGCCAGTACAATGCCGACTGTAGATAAATGGATGCATGACAAAGCTGTTTCACAATCGAACAGTACTTGTACGCTTGAAAATGCAGCGATACGCAAAGAATGGCTAGTATCCTGTGTTTTATGGTCTAAACTTCTCCCAAAACGCATTTGTATACTAATTTTCCACGACAGGAGCGATATGAGTGAATCAGAACGACAAGAATACACATCGGCACTTGTTTGTCTCATGTCGTTGCCCCCTAAGGCAGACAAGACGCGATTTCCCGGTGCACTCAGTCGCTACGACGACTTCGTCGCTTATCATATGACACACGCAATGGAGCTCCACGACAACATTCATCTGTTCGGAGCACACAAATACTTTGTGTGGTTGTTTGAGAAAGCTTTACGGAATGAATGTGGTTATAGAGGTTTTCAGCCAGTAGGTTTATATCCCTTATCTCGGCGCAGCTTCATGCTGACCTGATCCAGTATATGAATTACGATAGATACGCTCGTGATCCAGAGAAATCGCCACTATTGAACGGCAATGCATCAAGTCTTGGAGGTAACGGTGGGCCGGATCCATCATACAAAGGCGTTCCCCAGGTTTGTCGACATGCCACCTACATCAAAATATATTATTCTTGCTCATATTTAAAGTACGGCCGTACGCCAAATATCATCAAGTCCGGCGGCGCCGGCGGCTGTGTTACAAAAGGACCACTTTCCGAGTAAGTAGTTGATATTGAAAATGAAGGCTTGATATCTTTCTTTATTTACTAATACAAATAAGCATGGTCGTAAGTCTTGGGCCTACCTCTATGGCGACGAGCACTCAAGTTTCCAGAAATCCGCGAGCGGACGGAACTGGCTCAAATCCACGCTGCCTTCGCCGAGATGTCAACCGAAATGCGGCCATGGGTGCCACTGCCGATCGAGCTTTCAGCTTGCTACAAAACACGAATATGGACAAGTTCTACGACCAGCTTCTGGGCTCGCCAGTGCCGAAGAACGACCCGTATCCTTGGGGGGTTCGTTGCCTCCCTTCATGTCATCATTCTAACTGTGCAGCGTAGCTGATAAAGTAGATTCATACCGCCGGTCATTACATTGCTGCAGTCGACCCAGGCGGCGACCCAAACACGTCCCCAGGTGACCCTCTTTTTTATTTACATCATACATCGTTGGATAGGTTGTGGTGGATCTGGCAGATGCAAGACCCTCCGAGGCGCCTCTACACACTACCTTACTCTAACAGCACGATGACCATGCCAATGACCAAACGTGATGATTCGCCATTGAATACGATTGTCGACATGGAGTGGTTGGGGCCTCCGATTCCGCTTTATGAGACTCACGACCAGCTTGGTGGAAATTCCGGGAAATTCTGTTATATTTACGTATAGCACAGCAGGATTAGCTTGATTTCAGCAGATACGGCGGCTTTGCTTTAATGGACTCTGATACTTCGATAAATAATTCGTGCGGGAACTTGAAACTGCATCCTCTATGCTATCCAAACACTGAAAGGCAACAGGCCACCCCGGTGGTCGTTCTTTCGCTCGACACCACCGCACAACCACACCGACCGCGGCAGAGAATACTGTGACTAAGACTCGAAGACATGCAAGAGCCGATACTTCATATACAACAAAAGGAGGTGTTTACACGGACATTATACGAAGAGTGATGTTTTGATTGGCCTTGGTGTGTGTTTTCGCCTGAGTGGCATACGCGTCATTTACAGCGTAGATCAAAGTTGGTGTTATAAAGACATTTATATGTGAAATCCCCATCGCGTTTCTCATTGGGTGGACAGAAATATCGTAGATGTTAACGGAAATGTAACTTTTATAATCTAATTAGATGCCGTTACATACGGCCAAGCACGCCAAAACATACAAGTTTTTCATCAAACAAAACGCCATGAACAAAAGCAAAAGCAAAAACAGAAAATAAAAACCTTTGCCGACGTGAGACTTTTGTAGATTTCCTTTCTTTAGTGTGTAGTCATTTCTATGTCGCAGCTGCGGCTTGTCATACTTTTGAGTGAAGCAGATTAACCGTGCAGGTTGTTGGTGCGTGCGCGCATGACCTCTCTCCGCTGCTTATCCTTGTCTGTGGGTTGTTAGTCACGTCCTCTACGACCAAATATTACTAAATCATCCTATCAACAACTTACCAGCATCAAAAGCAATAAACTCGTGCAGACCACTACCAGCTGGCACCATGGGCAGAACGGGCACCTTCTTATCGGTCATGACCTCAAGCAGAGCGGGGCCATCAGACTCGATCAGCCACTTCAGGCTGTCAGTAACATCATCCGGCTTGGAACAGCGACGGTGCTGGATGCCCATGGCATCAGACAGCTTCATGAAATCAGGGTTCTTCTGGTGAGTGTGGGAGTAGCGGTCTTCGTAGAAGAGGTTCTGCCACTGAGTGACCATACCCTGCTCTTCATTATTCAGCACAATAACCTTGACGCCAATGTTAAACTGTGCGGCGGTGGACAGCTCAGTCAAAGTCATGTTAAAGGAAGCATCGCCGTCAATGTCAATGACAAGAGCATCGGGACGAGCGACCTTGGCACCGATAGCAGCCGGGAGACCAAAGCCCATTGTTCCTAGGCCACCAGAAGTAATCAGTGTGCGCGGGTGCCGCCAGCGGAAGTGCTGAGCAGCCCACATCTGATGTTGGCCGACGCCGGTGGAGATGATGGTCTTTTCTTTGCGCTCGGCGGTGAGATTGCTCAGCTCCTCAATCAAAGCCTGGGGCTTGATAAGGCCGGAACGTTCGCCGCGCTCAAAAGCCGACATAGGCCACTTCTCCTTCCAGCCGTTGATGTCCGCGAACCAGGCCTTGCGGTCCTCCATGGTCTTAGCCTGCACCTGGGGCAGTAGGTGTCTGAGGTTGGTGGCGACATCGCCCTCGACGGCCTCAGTAGCCTGCACAACCTTGTTGATGTTCTTAGGCATGATCTCAAAATGGACAATACCACCCCGACCCTCGGCGGCAGCAGCCTTGGCGGCAGGGGCAAACTTGCTAATGTTCAGGGTAACGCGGTCATCGAAACGAGCACCGAGAGCAATAATGAGGTCTGCGTTTTGAATGGCCATGTTGGCGTAAGCAGAACCATGCATACCCAGCATGTGGAGGGACTTTTCATCCAGCTCGTCGTAAGCACCAAGACCCTGCAGTGTGGTGGCAACAGGAATAGACGACTTTTCAGACAGCTCACGGAGAAGATCGACACCGCCCTCGGAGCAGATAACGCCATGACCAGCATAGATGACAGGGCGCTGTGCCTTGTTGACGAGCTCGGCGACGCGCGAAATTGACTGACCTAGCTGCTTCTCAGTCAGGGCCTGCATGGCTCGCGAGGCAGCACTGGGAATAGAGGGAATATCGCACTCTGTGGGAATAGCACGACGCAGAACACCAGCTGTAATATCCTTGGGCAGGTCAACAAGGACGGGGCCAGGGCGGCCGCTAGTAGCGATCTCGAAAGCCTCATTGATACGGCGAGGCAGCTCAGCAACGCTGCGAACCATGACGTTCCACTTGGTGCAAGCACGCGAAATTCCAATGACATCAGCCTCCTGGAAGGCGTCGCTACCGATAGCGGCAGTAGTGACCTGGCCGGAGAAGACGACCATGGGAGTACCGTCGGCGTAAGCATCAGCCATGGGGGTGATGACATTAGTGGCACCTGGGCCGGATGTGACAACAACGACACCAGGCTTGCCAGAAGCGCGAGCATAGCCCTCGGCCATGTGACCAGCACCCTGCTCATGCTTGGGCAGGACAAAGTCGAAGTATTTTGAGTTGTAGATGGCGTCGAAAACGGGAAGAATGGCACCGCCAGGGTAGCCGAAGATGTGCTCGACCTTATGGCGGAGCATCATCTCGTGGAAGATCTCACCACCGGTCATACCGATGAAACTAGATAGTCAGTGGGCTGCTTTGAGCGCATTAAATGCATACTTGGGTAGATGAACCAATATCCTTGGCACGTCTGAGGTCAATGGGGGGAGGGAACATTGACTGAAACATCAATCGAGTCACAGAAATGTAAACGTACGACTCGTCCATGACAGTCTTGCGCGGTGCAACAAGAGGCTGCACATTCTTGCCCTTCTCCTGGTTGTAGCTGGGGCTGGGGGTCTGTCTTGCGGCTGCCGGGGCGGCGGATGTGGTCTGTTTCCGGGTGCCCGAGGGGACAGTCTTTGAGGGGCCGACAGCGGCCGAGATGGCAGAGGCAGTGAAGGCCCGGGTGTTGGCAGGGCTAGCACTGGCGGTAGCTCTCCGCAGAGCGCGGGAGGCGGTAGCTGAACGAAGCATTGTGCGTGGTGACGATGCGTAGATGAGAAAGATGAGAAAGATGGCAGGTTCAAGGCTCGTCGTCGAGAATGTACAAGTTCCGAAGACGGGAGTGGACGTCGACGGTGTAGGCGACAGCAATGGTCGAAAAGATACGGCGATAGAAAGCGTGAATTGTGACGCTTGTGCCGTAGGGATTCAGATTTGTTGAAAGCAATGTCGAGACAGACTGCAGAAAAGATGAGGGCTGAGGTGAGAGAAAAGAGGCAACAGGAGAATAAAAGGGAATGGCCGAGTCAGAGGCGGCAAAGATGGAGAAAAACTCTCGAGCAACAGATGGAACCCGATATAGCAAGTGGGGCCTCGATTAAGGGAAAAAATGTGAAAAGAGCGAATCAGGACAGACGCGGCGAAAGGAGCGACTCCAGGCGTTTCGAAACGTTCGGGGAAGGAGCAGCCAGTCAATCGGTGACTCAGGTACACACGGACGGCTTTTGAATGATACCTGTTATCTGTTATCCGGTCATATTTTTTATCTATGGGACGCAAGGACGCGAATTGTTTTTGTCGCGCTTGTTCTCGCCAATTGCCGATGCAATTCACAGATTACTCTGTGGTGTGAGTCATCTTGCCTCTCAGTACTCAGTAGTACTCAGTATTTTCACGGCTCTCTTCTTGTTCAGTCGTTCCTACCTTCTTTTTTTCTGGTCCCGTCCATTTTTGCCTTTGGTGCTGGTTGTCATTGATTTTCTCGCGAACTGATTGGACAGTTCCTGACATAAATCGGGTCAACTCCCCACTGACCCTTCTCGGGCGACCTAGACTTTCCCCGCTCCCAGGGCGATATCGGGGTCACCGCAAGTCACGTGGTTGTATGAACTTGTAAGAGTAAACGAAAAGCTGCGCCACATATCCAGCCTCAGCAGCGGTATCTGTAGGATGGCCGCTATGGCTTTGTGGTTTTTGGCTCCTTTTCCACATGGCGACATCACAGCTGAAGGATCGCCAGGCTTATCTCCTATTGTTGCTATGGAGTACGGCTAGACAGGTTACCCCACGGCCTTCGGGCTTGGACAAGTGTGCGCCAGCCGGACTAGAAAGATGAAGCCTTGCGACGGTTCACGTCGGCACAAGATGGGTGTATCGATTGTATCATATTGTTAAGATTGCCGCCGTATTGTTACAGAATCTGGATTCTGAGTGCATTGTATTAGGTACCTGTTATTGTAACGGTTATTGTGCGGGACAGGGGGATTATTAATCATCATCATTAAAGAGTTGGTACTGCTTTTGATTGTCTACTTATATTAACTACTACTCGATGCTGTGATCTTGTTTACGTGTATTATTTTGTCTTATTTTGTTTTTGAAGCCCATTCATGTTTCTTATCTTTGAATTTATTGCCCTGTGCCAGTGTGTTATATTTCAAAATAGATTTTATTTTCAAAAAAGACTGTGACCGAAAATGTGTAACTATTTTGTTTTTATGACAAAATAAAAAAAAGTCCAAAATCAGACAGAGAGAACAAACCATGACAACGGTACTCAAATTTATGTTTCACTGATATCAGTTAGTTTCTAGTTGGTCAGATTCAGAATCAGCCTCGGAATTGTGAATGGATTTATTGCTAGTTGCCATGGCTGAGATCCGGTATGATGACTTACAGTAAAGCAAGCGTCAGATCGCCGTGAATCCGGGCCTTCAGTTCAATTTCAATCTCCAGATTCAGGTCAAGGCGCAAGCGGAGCGGATTCTTCGATGAGTCGCTCTTCTCGGGCTGCTGCATATGCATCTGTTGCTGTTGCATAAGTTGCTGCTGCTGCTGCTGCTGCTGCTGCTGCTGCTGCTGCTGCTGCTGGGCCAGGGTGTTGTTCTGGCGGGTGCGCTCTCTTGGTTGACGACGAGCTGGGCGAGATAGCTGCCGGCTTTGTGTATATTGGTCATCATCTTGGGGTGTCGGTGGCTGAGAAGAGGCCGGTGTCACATTCTCCTCCTCCTGTTCTTTAACCGGGCGACTACGGCGCGCTTTACGTCGTGGATGGCGAGCTGGCTCGGGCTCCAGTTCTGGACCCTGGTCTGATTCTGACCCCAGCACTTCTTGATCTTCATCTTCTCCAGCACTATCCCGCTCAAGCTCAGGCCCGGGTGCGTCATCGGCATCCTCGCTGACTGTAGAGGGATCTCCATTGCCTTCGCCGCTTTCAACATCCTTCTGTTCTTCATCTGGACCTTCACCGCGTTCGCTGTCTGCCCGTGCCCCTGCCTGCTGGTGCGGCGCACTATCTTGGTCTGCATCAGAGACAGATGCTTCCGCCGCCCCTTGATTACTGCTTCTTCTTCTCTATTGGTATTAGCAAACGAGACAATCTCATTAGTGTTGTTAGTTAGACATACCGGCGGCATATTTTGACGTGTTGCTAACTCAGTGCTGGCTAACTATGGCTTTTTCTTGTGGATTTTGATAAATGTAAACTTCAGTACGACAAGATGGCGGTAGATAAAGTCATATACTTAAGGCCAGAGGGCATGAGTGGTGTTTGATGTATGGTATTTCGTCTTGTCTTATATGAACACATGGCCGAATATGGTGTTAATCACGAGTCTACAGACAAATCCTATTTTCAAAAACAAAATGACGTACGATTGCATCACAGGGGTCGCACAGCCCGTAAACGGTTTCCTTACAATAATGAAGATTGTGTAGGAAGCTAAATGGCTTTTGATCAAGTCCATAATGACGTTGTAAGTTACGAACAGTGATGTAGTCCGCCCCATCGGACTGTGATCTCGATGACCAGGCGTTTGTTGTTGACTCGTGGCGGCAGTGCATGGGTGTGTCATTAAAGTGTGTGTCGGGTGTCGATCACACGGAAACATAGAGTGACTCCGTATACTTTTTATTGTTTAATAATTTATCGAATGCATATGACCGAATGTAAATGACATACTTTACTGGATCAGTTTTAATTACCTACCGAGACATGCTGCATTACCATGCACTTCATTTGGCCAGGGCAAAAACTTGCAGAAGTGTCTAGATCTCATGATACCTAGTGCAAATTATTGTTTCTTTATCTGCCATACAGGACTATATCTTAACTACTTTCCGCATCAAATGCACTTGAAAGACTAAACCTACATTTCACAACCACTTATTCATCCAAGCAACAAGACACACGACACGATGGTGATTGGACTATTGACAGTTGCGGCTATACCCTCCACGATAGGTGTGTGCCAAGCTTTGAGCGCGCAGAAGAAACAGAATGCAGCGCAGAAAGAAAGGGTGAAATTCATGGCGACAGTCGAGCTGTCTCTCCGAGGAGAGCCTCCTGTTGAGTGTCCAGTTGTCTTGATCAATGGAAAGGTAAGCTACTTAACATATGTTGCCATCAATTATCACAAAAAATCAGGGTGCATGGTCTAGGGGTATGATTTTCCCTTCGCATGGGAAAGGTCTCCGGTTCGAATCCGGATGTATCCATTCTTTTTGCTTTCCTCACCAGATACTATCTGGTCATCACATTTTTGCTCCTTAACAACAATGTATTCTGATTTAACCTGAAAAGAGCACTTAAACCCCAAGAGTAATGAAACTAGGTTGTTGAATACAGACTAACACGAACTTGTTATACGTGGACCATCCTAGCGCACCAGCAGGGGGCCACAAGTTTGCTGGATATTATTTCACTTATCCTTCCGAGGATGGTTTCCTTGGCCTTGTGAGCACCATTGCTGATGATCCCCCAATGTTAAACTGGATTTACATCAACAAATATACCGACATGATGCAGCATGCTGGACGCAAAGACACGATCGGGCACGTGGTTGGACCGTGGGGATGGACCGATGACGAACGGTGGCTGACTCTACACGGTCTTCCAACGGGGTTTATGACGGCAGAAGATGAGGATACTCACTTGTGGCAAATTTTTCTTGACCGCGGAGACAAGCCTTCTGACGAGTGTGAAAATCATTCGCTTAATCAACGACGTCAGAGACAGGTTCCAATTCTCATCCGTCGCCGGCTGGAACTGGGCATGGAAAGTCGGTTTGTGCGGGATAGTGAGCGGTAAAAGTAGGGCTAGCGATTCAGTTTACAGAAAGAAGTACCGGTGCGAAATGAAGTGGCAGGTATGAAGAGTACATCATACTAAAATGATAATGACCCAGCAACACCGATAAACCTATTGACTTACAAGCCCTGCAATAGTCAACCGTACATACTACTGCTGAATGACCTGCATATCTACAGCATAGATCAAGATGAAACCAAGACAATTTGAGTCATAGTGTCAGCGGGCATCGAATTAGCAAACTCGTTATCGGATGCGTCATGAATGGCTCCCAAGTGTACATGCACCAATCATCCAGCTCAACACTGGTGATTCTCGTATTGAAACCACTTATTACGGCCTGCTATATCCGTCGCTTGCAAGACTGCCCAGGGGCACTGTCCACACCACCATCTCAAAACGATGAGTGAGAGCCACTTATATCATTACGGTAAAGCAATCGGTGATGATGTCAAGATACTGTGATCTCATTGCCAGGGTAGAACAAGATATTGGGCATGTACGACGGCAGCTTCGAGGCTTTGCGACAGTATTAGGCCTCTGGTATGTGTCCCATGATCAAGGGTCAGCCAACAACACACGCGGTCAATCAACGCGGATGATGCTGTCAGCCATTAGGTCTTTTTGTTACAAATACTCCCTATCCCCAATACAAATGACCAAATATCACATATCTACCATTCACACGATCAATCGACTCTCATAAACTTATCAGCTAATCTCATATCACTCAATTCCGTTGGCATACCCACGAACCGCAAACCAAATCCTGTTCACTTTGTGCAATAGCAAATTTACAATGTCGGAAAAACGCCGTCAGCAGCAAGCTACATACGAGTCTGATGAAGATATCTCTGACGACCAGCAGTATGAACCGGAGCCAGAGCCCCAGTCTCGTGGTGGCCGCCAGGTACAGCGCAGACGGCAGCAGCAACGCGGTGGAAAGCAAGGGGGTGGCGGGCCTCTTGACAACCTGGCACTTGATAATGTCGGCAACACTGTTCAAGGCGTAGCTGGAGGCGTCACAAACACTCTTGGGGGTCTTGCCGGAAACGCTGTCCAGGGTGGCGGTGAGAGTGGAAGCAAAAAAGGCAGTGACACGCTGAGACTTCGGCTCGACCTCAACCTCGACATCGAAATCACCCTTAAGGCAAAGATCCACGGCGATCTTGAGCTTGCACTACTGTAAGTTTAATGTGCCACGTACCAGAACAGTCCATCCCTGATAATTAACAGATCGTGAAAACAGTGAAACGTGAACCGGTTCTAAGGATCGTACGAGATGGCTCAAAGATAGTGGAGTTGGGAAATATCGAAGCAGTTCACAATAAAACATTATACTAAACCACTTCCAAACTGTTTTATGATTGATTGACATCCGGTTGTAGAATTCATACGGAAATTTGATGATTGTTTTTCGTTCACTTACGCGGGCTTGAAGGATTTGGTGATTTGTACCTGCTGTTTTTGTTCGTATCGCATATTTGCTATTAAGAGGTCTATTTGCGTCACCATGTTCACCCATCGCCGATCCCGAACCATGTAGAATAGTACAAGTGGCAAGTGCCATAATTCGTTTCCGAATCACATAGTATACTCATGCAGAACAGCGGGCCCGTCGTTTTAATTAATTCCAGGTGTGAACCATTTTGGTGAGATGACATAGCTGGCAAAGCTTAGAATTTGCAACATATCACATAGAAGTAATAATATCCGTGACATGGCTGTCAGTGAAAGTTTAGAACCTTTTGACATATCTTCGTTATTTTTTCTCGGTATTTGGCAGCGCAGAAGCTATAATCCGCCACATATAGAATGCAGTTGGATTAAACACATTAATTGTTATAGGCAGTTGGGTTGTATTCAGAAGTCAGTCGCCTTAGATGTCGGCGATCACAGTTGCAATGTCGAAGATCTGCAGCCCCGTGCAAATCAGTAACCGCATTGCCTCTTTACTTTTCTTCTGCAATTGGCCCGCCTCAGCTAAGACACCCACACCCAAGCTATCACCCCGCCGTGGCCGCGCCGCCTGAGAGCCATACTTTACAATCCTGCCGCCCAGTAATAGATTACACGACAGCTTGAAACCTTTAGCCAAACCACCCCGGCAAGCCATGCTCGGATTTCGTAGCATTTGCTCCGGTCTTTAAATACGAATTCCATCAGGTTATTTATTAATGCTAGGCACATACATGTACGAAGACTGAAGCACGTACTCTGTTTTAACGGAACAGCTCTTCAAACAGACGCCTAAGTGCATTTTTACAAGGCAACGGACCGTCCCGTGGACATGTACTTGTTATAACTTGCGGTTACAGTGTGTAGTCTTGCCATGACAAAGTTGTACTAGGGCTGCTGACTGTGGCGACAAACGCTAGCCTCATAATGAAACAAATACTACTACAGGTGCCATCAATGCTGTCTACTATGTATGTGAGCATGCATCTAAGCTACTGGCGGCATTGGTCACATTAAGGCCACAGTTCTGAGAATAGTCTCGCCGCCGAGACATTGCCGCACGTCAATATATGAGGCGAACGTACTTACGTGGTTACACGTCAAGCATCATGACGTCAACGATCGTGATTGGAAAAAAGCGAAAACAAGAGGCTGGTCGATAGACACTGAGTCTTAGTAGGACAAGATAGGGAGCAGTGTTTTCTGGCACTTGCCCTTACGCAACACTCAAATCGCTACTGAATTGCGCCTTTGCAATAAACAAACACGACTGCGATTTACTTTCTAGGACACTGTATGCCGACAACCCGCCGCTCCTTCACACATATGCCCACCGACAGCGAATCTCAGCATACGGCAACGCCTACGCCAGGCTCAGTCATAGTGCCGCGCACTCAGTATGATGACCCCCCGAGGGCAGGCGTACAGTGCTCTCACTCGGACGAATGTCATGAGGATCATCCAAGCAGCTGCACTGCCACAACAGCGCCGGGGGAGCCACGAGTAAAATCAGATTTTCACGAGCGCGGAGCAACCCCAGCACAAGTTACACCTATAGAGAACATCGGCCGTATACACAGCGTTGACAGACCTGCCTTATCAGACCAACTTCTCAGGGGCCTCGTTGGGAAATTGATTAACGAGTTTGGCGATATCGTCGACAACGATAATACAACTGTTCTCGGCCAAGTTGCTGGCGATCTACCAGAGATGGTGGGTCGAAGGGTGACAACAGAAACAGGCGATGTTGTTGGGGACAGTGGTGACTTGCTAGGATACGTCAACTACATCGGGCAAGAAATTGACGAAGATCGCAACAGAGACGGATCTGGAGGACGTCAAGATAATCCAACACCACAAACACTGGAGAACTTCACGCATGGACACTCCAAGTCTTTTGCGGTTGATGACGAAGGGAACATACTCGATGGAGATGGCAACGTTGTGGGGAAGATGATTGAAAGCAACAGCGAATGGAAAGCCAAGAATAGTCCAGACCGAGGTCACAAATCACATAGTGCACACGATCACAAATCTGATGGCAATGGGGCCCCGCCGAAACAAAATGCGGAAACATTCCGTAATGACAACGAAAGTCCTTCGGATATCTTTCTCGACGTGAAGTCAACTCGGGAAGGTATACAGTTGATAATTCGAATCCCCACGGTTTTCCCAGACCAGCTTGGACGTAATATTCACATTTCATAGTTAGGGGTACATAGAAAATGAAAATAAACTATATACGGCGGTAGTTTCGAGACTGCAAAGTAGTTTTGTTTTTATTTCAGAGTTTTATCATGTAGGTATTAATATAGAATAGACACTTCTCACCAGAAAATCCCAAACACACCCATTTTTACTTATCAATAAGAGAGTGAGAAGGAAATAGATCGCTGTGGCGAATCCCTCAAAGTACAAATCTAGGCTCTGCAATGAAGTCATAGTGACGGCCATCGTGCGTCATCTCGTCACATGAATATGCATCCAGACTTTCTTGCTAAGATCTGGCCAAGATTGTGTCTTCTATTTGTTTGCCATAATATTGATATATGATATTGAAAAATAAACCAACAGCAATATTTTTTTTATATAAAGAAAGTCTTCTCGCACCGACCTTAAGGCAATTCTGACTTGGAATCACATCACTAAATAAACGCAATAATTGCTCCGTTGTTAAGCAAAACCACGAAATATTTTTGAAATGACGGACGTTCAGCAGCCCACAAACACACACACGGCCACGGCCACTGTGGGACCCGACAGTGAGGCTGACAAGGACAAGAAGCTAGCTGTGCAGATCACCACAGCTTTGGAGCGATGCCTCGATAAGGTCAAGCCTATCTGTGATCTTATTACGAACGTGAGTAATACAGCACACCCGCCAACCTTTTGTAGATACAATTTCATT
Organism: Ophiostoma tasmaniense; assembly: GCA_022392925.1. Taxonomy (NCBI): domain Eukaryota; kingdom Fungi; phylum Ascomycota; class Sordariomycetes; order Ophiostomatales; family Ophiostomataceae; genus Ophiostoma; species Ophiostoma tasmaniense. The sequence continues at coordinate 171,003 of JAKRGK010000027.1, read as the reverse complement.
TTCTTAATGAAAAAAAAAACTAATCTAAGTTGCATAGAGAATCGAAGAGGCGGAGCGCAAGCCGGCAGACGAACTCGATGAAGAAGCATTGGTCAAGGAGGTCAAGCCTCTTATTGAAGAGGGCGGCAAGATTCTTACCGAGGCGAATGGTGTTGTCCGTGGTCTGGACCCAGATGGCCGCATCCAGTCGGCCGCTAAGCACCATGCCGCAACTCACGAGGCGACACCCGAGGAGTACCGTTTGGCAGATGTCTTGAAGGAGCTCACAGAGAAGGTCACTGTGACGATCAACAACGCAAAGAAAAAGATTGAAAACATGCCCCATGCCAAGAAGGAGCTGAATCCCCTCTGGGGTCTTCTAAGCGAGCCTCTGGCACAAATTCTCGCAGCTGTGGGCCTGCTTCTCAGTGGTGTTTTAGGACTTGTCGGCCGGCTCTTGAGCGGACTTGGCCTCGGCGGTCTTGTAGATAACCTACTGGGCAGTCTGGGACTGAAAAGTGTCCTCGATAGCCTTGGGGCGGGGTCTTTGACGAGTGCCCTCACAGGAAAGAAGTAGGGAGGCCACGGTTTTCGCTGAAATATTGATTATACCGATGAAACAGCTTTAGTTGGTATTGTCAATTAGCGCTGATAAGTTTGAGGAATCGAACTGAAATATTTGTCAATCTGTCTATCAAATTAATTAACATCCCGGCCGCTCATCAAAAGGGATCGTGGCGCAGTTGGCTAGCGCGTAGGTCTCATACAACCCGCCGTGTTGCGAGCTGGAGTTCTATATCCTAAGGTCGTGAGTTCGAGCCTCACCGATCCCACGTTATTTTTTCTTCGTTTTTCATTTGTAGTCGTGGAGATTATAGTGCAAAATGCATTTATTATTGTTTAACTAGCCAAGTTTGAAGTGACTCTCAGTGTGATCATATCATATCGGCCTCTGTCCCACGTTGGCTGATTTGTTTGGTAGACTTCGTACTTGTTTCCCCGCTAATTGAGAGGTAAGAACCCCAATCTAATTCATAGTGCGACTTCGGAATGTGTGCGTGCGTCTAGATATGTGACTTTACCGTCTAACTATGAAATTATGTCCAAGCACAGAGGACACCGCAGTTATGCGAAGTATCTTACTTTCTCATGTTCCACTCGTCACTTTAATAATCTCGTACTGAGAGGCTGCGGCTATGATGGGCTTAGAAGAACGCTTGTTGGATACAGTGAACATCGACTGGGTGCCACTAAAGAGTTACAGCCGACCTGCTTCTGATTGTACCACGCAGTAGAGATGGAAATTGCACAATGGCACGTTGGTCAGGGACTGGCAGACAAGCTGATCGTTAACGATTCCCCGCTGAATATCATGCAGCCTATGTATCTCGGCTTTCATGGTCCGATCTCACACCCGGAAAATCGGTAAATGCTGGCCGATGTTCAGTTACGTTAAATGACGGAGGATATCTCGCGATCCAAGCGACATTTTTGGCCAGGTATATACCGGTTCTTGTGTAGAGCAGGCCGCAAGCCCTATTACCAGCGATGACTCTACTTTTGCGTGCAAAGTACTGTTCGCGTATAAGGGATAGCGTATATGTTCAAGGTATTCAGTTCAGTGTGTTCTCGTTCACGTTTGACATATAAAACAATCTGCTCATCATCGCTTTTTGCATTTGACGTAAACATTGTGTTAATATTACTTTTGAATCACCTTGACATAGAGCATGGCAAACATCAGCCATATCCTACACGGTGGGTCAAAGGTGCCGGAAATTCTACATAATTACGACTTGTTGTATTTTTGACCTCACTGCTTGTCGGTGTACGCTTTTTGTCGGTGTACGCTTTTTACACGGCCATGTATTGTCCTTACGTTCGGTTCCGATGACTAGGTCTTAGTGCTCGCGAGTATGGCCGCTGCTGTCACTGTCAGCCTGGGTTCGTCATTGTCTACGACGAAGAAATTTTATTTGGTGCCTTGGTTCTAATATCTGTAGAGCAAAAACTCGGAATGGGGTTGCATATTTGGACAGTACCAGATCTTGTTCCGTATGAGAAGGTTTGGGACCGAACTGTAGATATTGCATTGCAAGCAGCTATTGGTAGGAACTAATAGAAAATGCTTTTTACTTCAGCGTGATGATTTACAACGCGTCTCTAGCACTCATCCGGATTCTAATTGTTCTCATATATCGTGGGGGTTTTATTGGTGTTTGGATGCAAAACATCATCTTTATACTTATAATTTTATCTATCCGCTTGGGCCCTCGCCATGGTGACCACCTTATCCATGCTCTGCTCTCCCATTCAAAAGCTTTAAGACCCTTCTACCGATGGCCACTGTATTGGGTTTGGTCCAGCATGCTTTGCCCCTGCTGTCATGAACATGATCACTGACTTATCCATATTCGTTATCCCGAGTGAGTTTTCAGACATCCATCATATGCTATTCGAACTTTTCGCGTCAGTCACTAGGACTTCAACTCCTGTGATTCGGCATCTGCAGCTTCCTCTTCACCAAAAAAAAAATGTATCTTTGTTATATTTTAAGACCCTCGATGCTGCCGCGATATCTTCTGACACGGCATGGGACCACACTAGAGTAGCACTTTGGTCGAACCTTGAGTTAACAGTGGCAATTGTGACTACTTGCTCGCCAACTTTACGCCACATTATTGTTAGGGTTTCTCTAACGTTTATGACTACCTCAGGTCAGGCTTCAGATCCAATGTCGGGCCCTCAGGTACAGGTTTCGGCATACAAAGTCTAGCATTTGTCAGCTCGGGTGGTCACAACGTGAGTGTGCGATCCGGCTATGACAGGTATTATGATAGTGCAGACAATATTTGTGAGTGTTCGGTTGTTGGTCCGGATGAGCTGCCAACACGCCCCAGGACAACGTCGTAAACTTTTGTTCAAATGACAATCTCATAATACCAATGCGGTCTTACCAGCAGTTTGTTTTGGGTCGCGGCCAGAACCAAACAATTATTCAATCGACCACTGACGATGCTGTTAGTAATGAGGCGGGTGGGATACGGGGAACTGTCATAATCAGACAGAATTACTCCTTATTCGGCTATGTACGGATAGGTCACCTCCTTAAGAGTGCGAAATAGCGTCCAGTTTAGATCATGCAGCTTGACAAGAGTGATGTAGAAATATATTCCATTATAGATTACAATTAGGGAACAGTAACAAAAAATAGAACATAAACAGGAAACAGAAAGTAGGTACAATGCAATAAAGAGAGGTAAAGACAGACGTAATTGACATAAGAGAAATCGTGGTCGGCAGTGAAAGCAGACAAAAGGAGTGTGTGAGAAAATCAAGTGCGGGGGCTACTTGAAGTCGGATTACTGTCAGGCTTAGATGCCAGAGTCGTCCTGGGGGTAGACTTCGTTGGCAGTGTAATTCGTCCAGGCGGCGCACATATCGGCACCATTTCCATTCCAGTCCGAGTTGTCCCAGTTCACGAGAGCACCACTGGTCAGCGCAGCCTCTGGTGACTCGACAAATTGAAGAGCAAGGCCCTCGCCAGTGTGCCAGGCAATGTGGCAGTGGACAAGCCACGTACCGGGGTTATCGAGCTGGAAGGCGATGGCAAGGTAGCCACTCGCGGGAAGGACAGCAACGTCACGACGAGTCGGGTTGTCGAAGTTGAATGAGTCCGTGCTGCCATCAAAAGATGTACCAGCAGCCTGGCCCAAAATAAAGAAATCGTGGCCGTGCAAGTGAATAGGGTGGTTTACAGCGATAGCAGCAGTGTCGATGACAAGTACAGCCCAGTCTTGGGAAGCAAATCCGTTCTAGATGTTCGTTAGCACAATGGAATGTTTTGGTATAGGTTCTGTTATATCCAATCACTTACACCAACAGAAATGATGTTTTCCTCGGCGTAGTATGAGGTGTTGTGATCGTGGACCTGCTTCAGGGTCGGCTCATCCCAGTCACTATATTGAATTAGTAAATCATGACAGGCTTTAGACTGCGGTATAAAGAAACTTACAGGTAAAGGGTGGAGGCATTAAGGGTCCAGGTCAGGTAACCGTGGAAAGCCGTCGACAAGCTGAGGTCTTCCACAAAGACGTTGGTAAGATTGGTGACGTTGACGTTCAGAATAGGGACGAGGTGCGACATGTTCTCATCAAAGCACTGAGTCATGGTCGTAACGGTATCCTCGCTGGTAGGGTCATCAGTGCTTGTAGCGTCGTAACGAAGAATGGCAGTGGCATCGCCAGACACGTCGCCGTTTTGGCCAATAGCGTTGCAGGCTGTGTTCCAACCACCACGGATCCAGTAGTTGTCAACAGCAGCATTTGCCTCGATAATAATATCATAGCGCTGGCCAATAGCAATCTGAATGCTGTCGGTAACATAAGGCTCAACTGGAACAAGGTCTGTAGCAACGACTGTAAAGTTGTGTCCATCGATGCGGAAATCGAAGAAGCCATCAACAGCAACATTGATGAGACGAAGACGGTATGATTTCCCCTGCTCAACCACAACCTCGTACTTCTCGCCAGTAACAGTACCATCAGAAGCAGTAAAAGTGTTAGTGCCGTTCATCAGTGTGTTGTCAAGAGTGAAAAATCCACCAGGGCTGCGGGCCCAGAGTTCCATGATAGGAGTGTGAGACCAATCCTGGAGGAAGAATAGGCCAAGGTCCTCATCATAGTCCGCGGAGGCAGGTCCATTGAGAATCAGAGGACCAAACATTCCCTCAGATACCTGGAAAGTAAAGTGGCTGTGGTACCAGGTGCTGCCGTACTGGCGCACGCGGAAGCTGTATGTCATGGTGCCACCTGGGGGAATAGGGCACTGGGTCACACCTGGAACGCCATCCATTTCAGATGAGTTCAGCTGGCGCAGGCCGTGCCAGTGGACAGTAGTACCATTGTCAGGCAGGTTGTTTGTGACATGGATAGTCAGGATGTCACCCCAGTCAGCAGTGAGGAGTGGGCCCGGGATAGTGCCGTTGAAGGACTGGCATTTGCGGCTGATGCCATCTGGTGCACAGTCGATCTCCTCGGCAGAGAGCCAATACTCGCGCTCAACGCCTGTGTCGGGGGTCTCGAGGTAAAAGTTGGTGTTGATGTCGAAGCCATCGGACCAGCAGTCACGGGACGTAGCACTGTTAGTGCAGGTCTCGCGCTCAACGAGGTTAAGGCTGCTGACTTCGGGTGCAGGAAGTGCAAGTACGGCAGCACCGAAAAGTGCGGCCACAAGACCGGAGAGGGGAGCAATCATCGTGAAAATAGGATTACAGGAATTAATGAATTAAATTATGGTTGGTCAAAAAAGAGAGGACGGAACAATGACGTTGCCAGGAAAGGAAAGGATAGCCAACTTTTGACTTAGTTGTATCTTCAGAAGAAGATGTTGGGGGGGGGGGGGGGAGGGGGGCAGTGGGTGATGAGGGTGAGGATAGAGAAAGAAAAGATCGTCAGTTTGGAAGAGGCATGTGTTGCAACTTATATTCCTTACTTTGTACCATGATGATCTTCATGATCGACCATTTGAGTTTCTCCCCTCGCAAGTTCATCCAATCTGACCCCGTCATCCACACCCGAGTCTCTAAACGATATCTTGACGACGACGAGAGGGGGGGCAAGGCCGGCCTATCTTGGCATTTCTGATGACCGCCGCGTCATGTTCCCATCTTCATGACGACCATATCATCGTCAGAGATGCACTCCCTGACCTATCTTGCATATCGTGAGAGCGATAGAAGAAGGTAGCATCCCAGCATGCGGCTTCATGTGTCAATAATCAGAGGACGCGTCATGAAAATACAACTAATTTGTCTAACTGTATGGATTTTTTAGAAAGATTTCACATATGAGAGTCTAGGCGTTGATAAGACATCCGTGGCGCCGGAATTCGATGACGAGAATGGACAGATGGAGCCGCTGTTGTGGGCGAATGTGACACTGTAGAGCTGAAGAGCTCAAAGCACTTGAATATCTCTGCAAGGCCCCGGCTCATTAACGCAAAATATTAACCGTCGTCCACTACGGTTAGTTGCTTATTCTTAATTCTTAATTCCAAAGTCTGTTTAATAGGCTAGTTTCTGCACTTGTACCTTGAGTTATTAGACTTTTTTTTGTCTACACCTAGTCTACTCACATCAGACGAACCTTAAGCATATTTTACTTTGTGGGTTACGGCATGCAGGTGCCAGTTCAGATGAATTCGAACGGTCATATAGACTGATATGGAAATAGGCCGAATATACCGGAAATGATGAATAAGATCTAGCTTGTGAACAGGACTGACTGAGCCAGGGACGTACGTAATCCTCATTTCTTGTGGGTATGCTTGGCGTCACGATCACTTCGGAGTTTCTATCTTTTTTTTTACCTCGAGGCTCAAGCTTGCTTCAAGCCGTTTCCTATATTGTTGTCTACGGGCGGTTGTGTAGATATACTAGATATAACGGACACCATATATAGTCTCTAATGGGGGTCAGTGGGGAAACATATTTGCGTCGTCATCATTGCCGCCGGTAATGTGCTTCTTCGTTCGCCATGGACAGCCGGTGTAGTATTGATAGTAAATTTTTAAAATCTATAGTTACACTAGTCTGCACGGACGGATCACTTTGACGCATGCCCTGGTAACTTATGCTTGCACTCAGCACATGCTTGCACACACCAACGGGACGGAACCATCGTTCCCTTGTCATCACACCTATTAACGGTTTATGGTAGCTAAAAGTGAAGGAGTTAAAGTCACAAATGTCCAGAAGTATATGCATGCCAGTGAAAGATTCTACATGTAGATTCACAGCTTCCTTCCTTGTCTTCGTCCCGCATTACTATCTATTAGTGCATAGGCATCATGTATTTATCAATAAATCTACCTTCCTGGCACCGTCAAGGCACATGGATACACGCCATATGGAGCTTGGGCCAGTTGTGGGGTTGTGGCGGTTTTGTTTACTATTTGCCGAATTTTAATGTCTTGTCCCTGGCTTGCCCTTGTAGACTTCTGTTGCACTTAGATCCTGTGTTTATTTATGCTTGGACCCTACGCTGGGTCCTTTGCTATTTATTCCCCATCCAGGGGTACAAAGGATCAACTCCAACAATTCCAAGTCGGGATAAGCCCTCTAGTCAAAGAGCTTCTTGCCTTCTCCAGGCTTGTTCATTTTGTCGACTCAGAGGTCAGCAAGGGTCTAATGCTTAAAATATTTTTAAGACTTGAAATTTATGCTTGACTCTAGTGTGAGACTACCAACGCGAGTACGAAGTAAGCATAGATATTATGGGGAACTTTTCGCAACGAGATCTTGAATTCAGGAAACAATTCCCGCGCTGTATCCATATTCAACACCCAACCCTGCTGCATGTGACATTCTTACTCTTTGATTAACTCTTATCATCCGTCTTAAGCGTCTTAATACAAGTAAGTAATGCCTGGCACTGCGTGGTTGAGTGCCCCGCTGAAGGTGCAACCATGTACCAAGTATTGCTGCATCTCAAACGCTGTCATAGCGATCAAGATTGGGGACGTCCCAACTAAACAATGTCACCCGTGCTGCGTTCCAGTGTGACTTAAATGGCACTTCTATGATACCGTAACCTCTTTCATACACAACATGTCCCTTCTTGTATTTTCCATTTAATTTCTCATCTGGGCGGGACGTACGCGTCAGCGGGCGCTTTGATAGCCCTTGTGGTTGCAATCCGCCTTACCCCTGAAAGGAGAAGCGCCATGTGCGTAACAAAAGCATGGCTTCGTTCAGCCCAAATTGATGACGGGTTGCAAGGAATGATTTGTTTTGCGTTGTCGTCGGGCATTGTTTTTCGGGGTATTTTTAGAGTATCAACTGTCTCGTCCTATTGGCGCGCGTCCAGTAGCTACTGTACTCAGAGTTGGTACAGACGCTTTGGCTTGAATTAAAGGCGGATTTCATTGTGGGCTTTTGTGATTGGGTGTACGCAGTGGAAAATATCTTACTTTTCGTAAATGTGTAACTGCGTAGGGAAGTATTTGTTTATAGTTTATTGTTTTGCGTTTTAATAAGCAGTTGCATCTGTAGTGAAGATACAAAGCTCGATCAGAATAAACGCCCTTTCCGAAGACAGTACGTGTTATTTATTATGTGCACATAGTTTTTTTTTAGTTTTTTTTTACAATAAATACAAATGTCTGTATAAATCAGAGTTTTTAGCCTCATCTTTCACTCTGGTTTGAAGACTTTAGAGTCTGACCAAAATAACATCGCATAATCATATAAAGCAAGAATACGCTGAGCAAAAAATGTCAATATCGAAGTTCTATGCATTTTTAACTTTCAATCAACTGTTTGACATAAAAATTAAAAAAACAATAAAAAACTTCGTGCCTCAATAATTCGAACAAAATAAATAACATAATACGATCAAAACACAAATGTCGATGAAAACAAACAACAATCCATTGAAGACTAGGCAATTACGGAGGGGAGTAGTAACAAAAGATTCCAAAACATATCAAAATAAGTGGTCGTCTCAATTTCTGGATGGTTATGTGGTTCGCCCCACAGCGAATACTCCAAATACTTCGTAGAGAGTGCAACTTCCTGCTTGAATACGAACTCTCATCTAAAACCCCTTAACTTAACATAACCTATGCGTCACCAGCGGCAGCCACGATCATTCAAGTGTTTATACGAATGATATATATCCCCTAATAGCACTCTACCCCTATGCTAAGCCTCGAATCTAACATGAACGTACATCTCGGCCGCTAATTAATCTAAATAAACGATTGTCAAATGCCCCCAAAACAATACCCGTAGTCGACCAAAGAATAATAAACTCTAAGCGTGATATTTTGCACGCAACACGTTTCTTTGAAAGTTAAAGTCGATCATTAACAGAACGCCAAAATAATTGTGTCCTATACATAGTATGTACATAGATCATATGAACTCAATTTCTGTGCGTGTATAGATGTGTGGAAAGACTGGTAACGAGCTACATGGCTTTTTTTTTGGGACAAAAACAAAAACAAAAACATAAACTTTCCAGGGATGCTCGCAATACTCACGCAGGCCGCGATATGAGGATAGCCAGGAGTGTGAATCTGTTAGCAACTACCAAGTAGTCGTGATAGCCGCGTTGAATTCTGTGTATGCGATGGAATTTATTAGTAGTCAGCTAAGCATGCAATGCATTGCGAGACCCGTAGGTTTGGCTGTATTTTGTAGAAAGGGGGCACGGGAAGAGTATTCGCATATCAGGCACACCAGTCTTGCAGAGATATCTGTGTACATGATGCTTTTCCCATTTTGGGGTTATAAACTATGTGGCACAATACATAGCCATGCTAGTCTCTGACCTTGGCAAGGGTTAACATAGTAGCCTTTTGTATCGAGTGATTGAGCACTGTAAAATCTCCAAGTAATCGCGGTGATACAGACACATGCTGTGCCGCATTCTGGTCTCTATTCAGTTGTACCGACATTAAATATCGGCACGTGCGATACACCATCGGACTTTTCTTCTCTCGGCATGTATGTGTATACGAGGCTTCACAGTTTGGTGAGCATGAATGGCTGCATTTTTCGAAGCAGAGTACGAATTAGATAATGGAAACGTATTTACAGTGGACACAGAACAACAACTACCGAGCCTACAACATGATAATAAAGTGCCGTCTGTGCTCAAGTCCGAATTGTTCCAAATACCATTTTTGAAGTAGGGCCGCGTTAATATCAGATCTCGCGAACAGGAGGATTCCAGAGTCCTAATCTCAACCCCCAACACACGAATCAAAACAAAGAAATGTGCTACATTAGCCTCATCAGTGCAAGTTAAATGGATTAGATCACAACATGGTTGGTTTCATTTATAGTGAAGTTTTGTTGCAATCGCCCAGAACCACAGAGAACCTGGAAATTGATTCTTAAAGTCTATTACACTGCCAACTGTTGTGTCATAACGCGGTCAAATCAGATCTGTGCTCTATCGTGGGGCTTGAGTTTGTATCACTGGTCAAATGTAATGATGTTCGAGATTCTTGGGCAAACATGGCGCAACAAGTTCATCGGCATGTTTGACAGCCGTCTTAAATATGATATGTCCAGCAGGCTTCACAGTGAGAGCTTTCTAGGCTGACCTATACTTGCGGTACGGCTGAAGTAAAAGCTTAAAACAGTCCCCCAAATGTACCCGACAACAAAGTCAGTTTAAGTCGCCCATATTTTTCATGCGGGTAGCACCACATCCGTTGAGCTTAAATTCGCACCCGATTCAATGTAATCACATCTTAATGTGGCAAGTGGACTTTAACAGTTCAAATGATATGCTGGATGGGATACGTTTTGCCTGTCCTGAACTAATACAGTCAACAGAGCTGGAAAAGGTGGAGTTTTGAATGCATGTCAAAAGTTTACCGCTCGTAAACATTTTTCACTTCGAGGCGCGGACCGGCGCGGTCACTTTAATCCGAATCGGCTTCGGCATTCTGGTGTTCTTATCCCTCACGTACAACACAGGCGGAGTGTTCGTCGTATCGACGAGCCGAGGCCCGTATAAGGGCAACAGCTTCTCGTATATCCCGAGATAAGATAAGCTATCATCATTCATAAGTGGCAGACTTATTAGAGGAAACGGCACTCAAGTCACTGGCTTCCGGATATTGACACCGCTCCTTCATCAAAGGGGTAATCAACATGACTCGCGTAGGCAGTGATTGCGCAATAGCATTCAATGATGGTGTGTATTCGTTTGACCCACCATTGGCTCTCTTTGCGCGTGGTTCTGACAAAAACTGCCGAGTTTTTCTACTTTAAATGTCGAGTCGTTGAACAATGTTGATAAATCAAGTAGTTCAGATCTTGTGTGTATTGGGGTGTCTGCCTTATTGCCACTGATCTGAAGACTGAGCAGAGCATCAGCTAGATCACAGTTCGGCAACAAGATGTTACTTTTCGATCATCTAGTCATATCAGTGACCCTACAAGTTTATTGAATTGATCGTCGAAATAGAGAGATTCGGTCTACTCAGTACTCTGTCGAGAGATCTTCGATTGTCAATCCGGGGCAACACACATTTAGTACAATTTTGGTATGAGACGGACAGCCAATGGAGTGGTGCTGTTCTTCCCGAAATATGGGTTTCGAACTGTGAAGAAGCTCGTACCCAGTCTTCCAGTCTCCCACTATGACCACAACCCTTGTCTGAGCTTGTCATTCTGTGATGACGTGCCAGCTAGTGCCGATGGCATCAACACTCTTTACTGCGCGTATTGGCTGTACTCTCACTTTTCCAATAACGTAGTTGCGTGGCAGACAAGCTAGCAAGTACAGAAAAGCTTCGGGGAATTAAAAGGGGATTGGAAAGAAGAAAATTAAATGAACACATAGAATAAAACGACAAAAAATGGACACAGTAACGAGCAGCATGGCACGGCAGAAACCGGCCTAGTCAGACGAAAAAATAATAAAACAACTTGATCGTCGCCTCTGGAATGAAATAGAAAAGAATTGACATTCAATCTTGAAAGCGCCTGCCTGTCATCTTACGTTGTCTAGTGTCAATCCTGCCGGGATACTATCACAGGCGAACAGTCACACTACGAGCCGGACCGCGCGCCAATCACCCACATATAACCAACGACGCTATATATTCGCAAAACAAAAGAATACACATCCAGTTTGCTACTATGGCTATTGTTGCGCAACTTGATGAGAAAATGCTGGGCGCATCAGCATCGGAAAGAAGCCAAAGTGAAGAGCACAATGCTGTGGAGTTGGCACCGCGTGACTGGACCGATGAGGAAGAGCAGCAGCTTGTGAGAAGGTAACCAATACAATATGAAAGACTAAACAATAGTAAATCGCTTGAGAGACTTGCATACGCATGGTGGACAATTGGGCTAACGTTGCCTGTTCACAGACTTGACTTTCTTGTTATGCCTATTCTCGCTTTGGGCTTTTTTGGATTGCAGCTTGACCGTGGCAATATGTGAGTACCATGAAGTCATACTTGCGACAGACGCAATCTAACACCTCTACAGTGGCAACACTTTGACGGACAACTTTTTGGCAGACGTCGGCATCACACAGTTCCAGTACAACGTCGGCCAGCAGCTACTGTCTCTTGGGATTGTTCTCCTCGAGGTAAGATACCAGAATTCCATGCTGAAAGAATCAAGTACGCGCAGTACTGACAAGGCAGATCCCAAGTAATATTATTCTCTACAAGATTGGCCCGACGCTATGGATTGGAGGTCAAATTTTGGCATGGTACGTGTGTGGACATGCTACAACGTGATCCATTCATTGTCACATAAACTAACACGCATTAGGGGTCTAGTTGCAACCTTCCAAGCCTTCCAGAAAGGCGTTGGTCCGTACCTTGCTACACGTCTTTTGCTGGGTTTATGTGAAGCTGGGTTTATTCCTGCTGGCTTGTATACCATTACACGATGGTACAAACTTAACGAAACAAGCAAGCGTTTCTCTTTCTTCTTCACAGGAAGCATGCTGGCCGGTGCCTGCACAGGCCTCCTCGCCTACGGACTGTACGCCGCCCTATTTAGCCCTTCATAAGCTGTACAATAACTAACCTTTAGCCTTCAAATGCGTGGCATCTGCAACCTCGCGGGTTGGCAATGGCTTTTCCTGGTATGCTACTGTTCTCTACCTGTCACTTAACTTTCAGAATAAAGAACCATGCAAATACTGACAGAAACATAGATTGAGGGCATGTTCACCGTCCTCGTTGGTGCGGCATTCCTTTGCCTCTTTCCTAAAAGCCCTTCGGACCCCGTTTCTTTGCTTGGCTTTCGTTACTTTAATGAGCGCGAGGCACATATTCTGTCTCAACGAGTCCTCCTCGATGATCCGCGCAAGATTCACAAGCGGCAGCACATCAGCAAGCAGGAGATCAAGAATGCGGTACGTATAAATAAGCCTAATGTGGAAATGTTTGGAATGATACTGACTCTGATAGTTGACCAACTGGCGCCTGATCCCCCACGTGATTCTCACAACAAGCTGCATTGCTCCATCGGCAACAATGTCGTCGTACGCCCCCACGCTTGTGGCCTCTTTCGGTTTCCCCCGGCTCAAGTCCAACGCCCTTGTCAGCATCGGGTCTTGGATCCTGCTTCTCATGAACCTAGTCTGGGGTTTTATCTCGTAAGTGTTTGTCTGTACTTCGGTTATGTATCTACAGATTGCTGACCATGAAGCGATAAAACCGGCCGTCGTGGACTTATGGTTTGGATTGGTATCCTCATCTTCTGGGGTCTTGCTGTGAGTTTTACATCTTCTTATAGCTCACTTGTATATCACGACTCTATGAATATGTGGCGATACTGATATTAATAGCTCGGTAACCGTCTGGTGGTTGGCTCTGACAACAAGCACCTCCGTCTCGGTATTCTCATTTGCAGCATGGGTTTTGCTCAGCAGTGGCGTAAGTCAAGCCAATACAACTGGGTTCACATTTCTTAAGTGACCGCGCTAACATTGAAATCACAGACCCTGTCAATTCTGCTTGGGTTGCTTCCAATGCCAAGACAGCCGGTGAGAGATCCGTGACGCTTGCTGTCATGATCATGGCAGCCAACTGTGGTGGTATTGTTGGTAGCCAAATATTTCAAGCCCAGGACAAGCCGTTGTACTATACGGGCTGGACGGTAATCATTAGTCTTATTTCTGTTGGTGTGGTCATGGCAACGCTGGCAAACTTGCAGTACATGTACGCCAACCGGTCGCTAAAGCGGTCCGGCAAGGAACTCACTGAAGAGGATATCTTCAAGTATTAAAAGCTGAAATGTCGTTGATGTCATGAATACCTTGCTGTTGCCATAATTTGCGTTGCATAGTTTTAAACATCAAAAGATTTCCATTCGGGACGATATGATATGATAAAGTGAACTAAAGCTATTGAACATAGTTAACTAACGGACAATACTGATAATACGCCACGACGCCCTCACATACCTACACAGACGAACATACGGCATAGAACGCAAATAAATAAATAACAGAGGGGAACAGGAAATTTAAAGTACATAAACTTGAAATCAAGAATGCAGGAAAACATGAAACAAAAATACACCACATAGAACTCCGGCTTCTAGCCCATTTCGAATTGTTGTTTTCATTTACCCTGCGACACTTTCGATGGCGTAAAGATTGATTTTTCGATCAGAATGCTGTCTAATATAGACATGGCAACCTACAGAAGCAGAGAATCGTTGACATGGAGGAGCTTCGTCCAGCGGGGCAACTTACGGTCCCGTTCGTACATGTATCCACAGTTGTTGCAGAGAGTCTGTCATGATATTAGAACTCCGTGGCTGAAGTTGACAAGGATGCCCTTGGAGGGGGGAGGGACAAAAAACTTACTCTTGGTCCATGAGGTCCATCGCGGACAGCCCATACGCTTGTTCCCCAGACACGACAGTGAGTACAACGCCAGGCGCTCCGCTCGTTGTCAGCTAGTGATCCGCCACCACCGTAGCCACCGCTGCCGGTGTTTGATGCGTCAGGGGTGCCACGGCCACCAGGAGTTCCTGACCGACCGCTCGGTGATAGACTACGGAACCGGCGCTTCTTTTTGGTCCGCTCGCCGCGACCCATGCGCTCCTCCTCTTGCTCAACCAGCCCGCCAAAGCCACTGAAGCCAAAGCCCACAGGAAGGCCACCTGCCATGCCGGTGTTACTGCTGAAGCGAGCCGTCTCGCGGCGCAAACGACGTAGCTGCCGTTCGCGGTCACCCTCGCGTTTCTCAATCTCCTCCTTGGACAGAATTTCAACCTTCGGTTGCCAGCTGTCTGCAAGCATGTCTGGTTCATATCTCCAACCGGCTGAACTGCCATTGGGGCCATCACCGGCCCCGGCAGCGTCATTGGGGTAATCACCCAGGCCGCCAAACCCAGCAACGAGTCCACCCGACTCACATGCCTCCTTCTTAAGACGCAGCACAGCCTCGTAAATAGCGTGCGTCATAGCAGGGATCCACTCGCCAGTCAGGCCAAGGTCTGCACAAGTTTGTTTTGCAAAAGCCTCCGCCACACCAGGGGGGTGCAACAAAGACCATTCGAACTTGTCCGTGTACAGGCGCGAAGAAAGGTTGATGTTGAGATTCACAATACAGCGATAAGTGTCGTCGGGGTTGTAATCTTCGGAATCCGGGCTAATGGCCGTAGCTTCGGCTGACACGTCATTCTTTTCGACGGCAGATGTAGGCGCAGCTGCACCCTGCAGAACTGTCTTGGACGGGGTGAACGTGCCAGCAAGACCATTTCGAAGTGGCGTTTCGGCTCGTCCGGAGGCAGGCGTGGCGGAGTCGCGCTGCCCTGCAGGGACTGCTGGTATGGCCGCAGTAGTTATAGCCGGGTGGAAGAGGGGGTGCAAAGCTACGCCTGCGTACTCTTCAAGCTGTGTCCGTATTTGCTTGCTGATTTCGGCAGCGACATTGTTGCGGATGGGAAGGTCCAAGTCCTGGGTCATAGTGATGGCAAACTGGTCCGTGGTGACCAGGGTTTCGTGCAAATTCCACAGAAACGTGTCCTTTAATCTGTATGGCACAGTAACGTCGGATTGCCGGTTGAGGAGGTTGGTCATGTCGAACTGTGCGTTGTGCGAATGGGGGGCGCCCGGTGTTGGGCCGATTGGAGGTCCCAAAGGTGCGAGTGGTACATACGGGGGGATCTCGACGTCGATGCGGATAGGAATGAGTGTCGAGGGGAGGCATGCCTGTGCGTAGTTGGCGAGATCTGACCGCGGGATTCGCATCTTGCCCTGCCAGTCTCGCCACACACCCTGCACATCTACCGGTTCGTCCGTTTCCTTTCCGACCTTGTCTGTGAGGTCGGCAGCGCCAGGTGTTGATGCCCCTGGTCCGCCAGCTGCTGCTGCTCGCGCGACATCGTCGCCTCGGCGCAGATTGCGCAGACTTGAGGGGCGCCTCCGAGTATCATCATCGTCGTCATCTAGGTCGTCGTAGCCATCCTCCGCGTAGTTGATGATCGTTGTACCGCGCTTTGTTGTCTTGGGGGCTATTGGTGCACTCGGGTTCACAGGCACTAGCATGGAATTGTTGTAGGCGCGCAGACGGGCCGCGTATGATGTCCAGAACGCCTGGGGCACCACCGGCGCCACAGATGACGCGCCGCTGGCCATCGCGATTGCTTTGTTCGCGGCACGGTTTGGAAGAGTGTTTTGTTGTACGCGGCGGGGTTGTCGAGCTCGTCCTGGTCCCGTGATGAGGTGCCCAAGGATGTAAAGGATCGCAGTCGATTTTATGCGCGACGGATGGCCGAAAGCAGTCGGGTAAAAATGAAGCTATCTAAGATCAGGTGGAGCTGCATAAGTAGAGGAGGATGGGCTGTTGCAAGTTCTGTGATGATGTAGATGAGAAAAAGTCCAGACGATTGTTGTGTTCCAGCTGCATCGAGGCAATGCGACGGGCATTTGTTGACCACAGACGAAGTTAGTGCCAGTATTGATCTCCCTGCCACTCAAGTCAGACATTGGTGCGCCAGGCGCGTTGGGAAATTTGATTTCGCGACGCGGTCATGTGATATATGGGTCGGTCACGTGTCGCTGATCTCACTGTGCGAAAAGTGGCTAACGCCGTGTAAGTCGGGAAGGCGCCAGACCAGCCGATATATGACTTTCCTGCGTCAATAAAAAAAAATCAAAATTCAAACAGTAAGATACATACCAAATTCGACATTGAACAAATGCGTATGTTTGCTGCAATATTATACTATACTTTGGCGCCTCGCCAAATGGCTAAACACACTTCTTAGTACGTTTATCGGGGCGTTTCATAACCGTTTGCTATTGTCTCAACGTGGCCTCGCCAGCCTACTCCTCCTCTCCTTATCAGCGACACCCGGTCAAATGACTCGATATGTCTCGCACACACTAACACGGAAAGATCGCCTGGGCGACAACAGTTCGCTCTTTCCCTGCAGGTGTAGGTACTTTCCTATCGCTATCGATGCTGTTTATATTAACTGAAAATAATGCTACTAGGATACTTTCACATGACGTGCGCAACGTGCACGTCGCCTATTCGACCTTGTGACCGCAGCAGGCTGCCTCGTGTATCCCAGATTCATGCCGAACTTGTGCAATACTATCCCCTTTGTTTACTATCAGCTTTTCCCACACCGAACTTTAAATGAACATCTCCCGCGAAAGAATTGTTTCTCGTCTTTCTTTGAATAATTATTGTAGCTTGATCACTTCGCAGACATGGCGAATCCAGTCGATACCAACGGCGATAGCGAACAGACCCCCCTTTTGGGGACTGCTGGCAACAGTTCAGGAAAATCTACCGAAACCAGAAACCCCGTTACCAAGAAGTTAACTGGCATTCTTCCGTGGTCGAGCACAAACAGCTGCCCTTCAAACAGCGAGAGCAACCAGAGGGGGGCATCAAATGAAGCCAACTCCCAGTCATCAACTGCTGTCGGAAGCCCAGCAGCGCACAATTCGATACAGCTGGCGGTCGCTCCGGGGTCGACTACTAATACCACAGTGCCGTCGGAGGAGATCCCGGCTGGCTCTCCACGAGGTATTGGCACTACTCCCTCCTGGGGTGTGCCTGCTGGGTTAGATCCGCGCGAGCCAGGTGATGAAAATGTCGTGCTCTTTCGTCAGGCTGTCGGCATCAGTATAACCGATCCGGATAGCGACGCCACTGACCCTGAGGCCGCATCAGGAGAGCACAACCGCAAGCTTGCCACGGGAATCTATGGCCGCATCCTGAAAGAGAGGCGTACAAAAACGATACAGTACAATGTTCTTAACATTTTTGTCAACACTTGCCATGTTGTACAGATTCTTGTTGGCGCCTCTCTCACTGCCCTGGGCTCCGATGCTACAACGCACAAGACAACCATCACAGCACTCGGTGCGACCAATACAATTCTTGCCGGCATATTTGCCCTCCTCAAGGGCCAAGGTCTGCCAGATCGGCTACACAAAGATGCTATTGAGTACCGTCGTGTGCAAGATTGGATTGAGGAGACCGATGCGCTGGTCGTTGCAGGCGTCATCGGTCGCGACCGCAAGGAGATTGGTCTACTCGTTGAGACAGCGTTCAAGAAATACAACGCCGTTCAGGCCAGTGAAGAAAACAACAAACCTGGAAACTACGTTCAGCAGCAGCCTGAGGCCACCCGGTCTTATGGCCGTAGTGACTTCACTTCCGCCCCTGAAACATCATCTCCGGTCCCGATTGGCATGGGAATCAACAGACGGGGTTTGCAGCGCGCTGCTGTCCCTGCTGACACTAGTGACAGCGCTGATGATTACCTCAGAGATGGCAATTCTGTTGTCCGGCTCAACTTACCATCGTTGCACTGAATTGGAGAGATGCAGAAGTGTTTGTGGTATCTATGATATCACTGTTCTCGATTTGGTCTGTGTGTGCAGTCATTATTTTACCTCCCGTTGTCGACATGATGTACCCCGTTTCTGTATTTGTTATTTTTCCAAGTCCGTATAGACCATGGTCCATTAAATAGCGACATTCCTGTCACCCATCAAAGCTACTACATCACGCGCTCCAAACTATGTTCTTGATGGTTAACGAGTGGTATATTTTTCGAATGCTTCTGCAGAGTTCGTACCTGATTAACGTTAAAAGGTCTTAATATATTGGTATGACCTGATTAACGTTAAAAGGTCTTAATATATTGGTATGGGCAAGACTTTTGTCTTTTACTCATAGTTCTTGATTGGACGAGATGCAAATTGTCTCGCCGCAAAGTGGCGGTAGGTGCCAGCCGTGCGGTGACGCCACACCTTGCCCTTCCAGATGAATACAAATGAAAACATCAGAACGCAAACACCGATAGCACCAATGGTGTTGAACACGTTCGACATACCCACGCGCTTGATCCAGGGTGTCATGGCGAACACGAAGACAGTGCTCAAGGTGTTGCGCGAAAACGTCAGAGCGACAAGAGCATCGCCGACAATCTCGTTGTAAGCATCAAGCATATATGTAAGCATGACACTGGCAATGGGTGCCTGGCCAAACTGAGACACGCCCTGGGCAAAGGCGACAGACACCCACGACTGGCCCTCTTGCAGAGCGTGGCCAAACCAAAAGGGACCCGCGACCTGGAAGGGGATGAAAACAACAGCAATCCACAGTCGCATTTCGGGCTCGTAAATACCGTTGTTCCGCTTGGCTAGGTACAACACGAGTCTATCACTGCAAGGACCGGCAATCAGAGTACCGATGGTGTTGCCAATAAAAGGCGCAAGACTCATCAGACCGATCTGAGTCGAATCAAAGTTGTACGGAGCATCGACCATGTATGTGCTCTGAGCAGCACTCATAACAGTGCCCCAGGACAAAAGAATGGCATAAACCATGCAGATGTATGCTACACCAGGAATTCTAAACATGATGAGGAAAGGCTGGTAGGCATGGCGCAGGAACAGATTCCAGGGGCCATGCGTGGTGGTGAGAAGTGCCAGACGCTGAAGGTAGGTTTTGCGACCTTCGCTGACTACCTGCTCCTGGACGGGGCTAGTACGACCACTGTCCTTGCTATCGACGTTAGAGTCGGCAGCCTTCTTTTCGTCGGCAGGTGCAGCATTCTCCTTGTCCGAGGTAGACTCAACAACAGGCACGCCTCGAACAAGCTGGGACAATCTCCAGTCGAACTTGGATTCTTCAAAGCCGAAAACCATGACGATCGTCTCGATGCCAAAAATGATGGCGAACCACCACCAGACCCAGCGCCAGCCCATGGACGATGTGACAAAGCCAGCGGCCACAGGGGCAAGGTTTCCACCAAAGTTGAATGCCCAGACGTAGATGGAGTTGACCAGGCCACGTTCGTGCACGAAGTAGACGTCGGACACAGTCATCTGTACCATACACTCGCCGAGAGCGCCGAGCCAGCACTGAACGGCGTTGACACCCCACCAGTCACCAGCAGTCTGGGTCTTAGCACCCCAGATCATGACAGCCAGCTGGGCAGCACAACTTAGAACGTAGATAGGGCGCAGGCCGTACTTGAGAGCAAATGGCATGAGCATGAAACCACCAATAGCGAGCGTTGCACAGCCAATGGCATATGTGTCGTTTAGGATCTCGTCGTCAAAATTGAGCTCCTTTCCCATTGGGCCCCAGGTGGGTGTGGAAGCAGATATCTGGGCCGATCCCATCAAGGCAAAGAAGGCAGCGAGGCCAAAGTTGAGATGCTTGCGCCACTTTGGCCAGTTAAGGGGATCATTGGGGTTGGTGGTCGGGCGCGGCTGCAAAACAATCTCGGTGTTTTCGTTGTCGAGAATGCGCTCCAGACGCATGGTACCAGGCGGCCATTGCGCATCGTCGACGACGGGTGTCGTCTCGGACATTGTGTGGTGACCCATTTTGGCAACAGGCTATCAAATCAGAGGTCGAGGACTTAATGTATGAAGGATATCTCAGAAAGAGCTATGTGTGGTGAAGTCAGCCAAACCTTTGAAGACGGAGACCATCTGGGATAGTTCAAGCAGCGATCCCAGGAAAAGCCTTTTATATGTAATGCACATCATCTTCTCGTTCGTGGTCTAACTGACGTGCCATATTTGATATCATGTCACTTCAATACCTCCCACCCCCTCGGCATTGGCAGTCAGTTTACCGGATCCTTGTACGTGTGTGCAACCTTGTTATCCGGGATCCTTCATATCTCTTTATCACTAGCAGTCGCAATATGAACGCGTAGAACACTATAACTCGCCAAGTCGACTTACACACTGCTGATATGCGCGACTTGATCGGCATGTTCTTATCAAAATCTCATGGTCTGGACAGAAGTTGCCCCTGCCTTTTTTATATTTTTAGTTGTAAAAAAGCCTGCCCCGATCGATTGTTGTCGCCCTCTCCGCGTCTTTCATTCTTCTTTTCGTCATGTCGTGAATTTATACACATGATAAGCAACGTCTTATCGGGCTTTTTTTTTAGTGTTTTCTCTTCATCACCGAACATACCATTATCCTTCCTTATCCTTTGGGTGACTTTTTATACGCCATTATTTCCTTTTTCCCCTTACCCCGTTGTCATTTGTCTACTTTCTCGTCGCTATTTCGACTGCTTTCAGACAGTTGTGCACAGCCAGTTATATGCGACCTCATCGAAACCCTGCTCAGGTTCCCAGCCATATGTCTCCGTACATAATATGCATGCAGCCGGTTGGTGCATTGTTATCTAGCATGACTAGTATATCTGCTCCATTGTGTGTAGATAGCTGTGATGAGTAACCGTGTGGGTGCGGATTTGCATTCCACTTTGGGCTTGTGGTGTGTACTGAATAGTGGTTATAGCCGGCGCCCAATGCCTTAGGAAGACCAAACTCCACTACCGTCGGATCTATGGCCGAGACTTATCCCTTATCATGTTCATACTTCGTATCCAAGTAACCACTTATACCGGGCGGCATCATCCGCTTGTCAGTCTCCGGTTGGCGGTCTACCGAGTTCGCTGCATTGTTTACACCACTACAAATAAATGTACCAAGACTCAGAACATACGAAGCCAAATGGAAGGATAAGAGGCAAAACCTTATTTCATTTTTATCATTTTGCCTTCATATCTTGTTGTTTTCAATCATATTCTTCAAAACGATAATCTAGACTCGTCGATTCAAATGTCACGTCTGCTACTGCTACTTGCCGCCGTGGCTCAGGCCCGTGAGATTGCATTTCCTCCTGTTGCTGCCATCAATGGCCCTGCCGGTGGCAGACAGGTGCCTCTGCATCACCAGGGCTACCAAACGTCTGGCTCGGTCGACGTTGACGATGTTGATCTGACTGTGGATGCCATGGGCGGGCTCACCTCTTTTGCCCACCTTCCCTATGTTTCATGCTTCTCGCCACAGACCGATGCTGAGGTTGGTAGCTACGACATCGCTGTTCTTGGTGCACCATTCGACACTGCGACATCCTTTCGGCCGGGTGCCCGGTTCGGGCCCCACGGAATTCGTGATGGATCTCGGCGCATCCGTCCGGCACACTCTTGGAATGTATACACCGGCCACAACCGCTTCGAGGAGTGGGCCAAACTCGTCGACTGCGGCGATGCCCCCTTGACCTTTGTTGACAACACTGTCGCCCTCAAGCAGCTAGTAAAAGCCACCAAGCTTATCTCGGCTCGGAAGCCCAACAATGAGTCGATGACCGCCGCACCTCGCATTCTCATGTTGGGCGGTGACCACACCATCACTCTGGCTGCTCTACGTTCTACTTATGCCCACTGGGGCGTTGTCAGCGTCATTCACTTTGATTCCCACATTGACACCTGGAACCCACACCTAGCCAACGGCGGCGTTACCGAGTATGCTGCTGTCAACCACGGCACATTCCTGCACATTGCCCACGAGGAGGGTCTTATTTCCAATGACTCGTCCATCCATGCTGGTATCCGTGCACCTCTGGGTACTCGCCGCAAAGATCTCGAAAATGACGTGCAGTGTGGCTTTGAAATTGTCACTGCTCGTGATATCGACAGACTTGGCACCCAGGGTATTATCGACCAGCTGAAGAAGCGTGTTGGTGACAACAATGTGTACATTACTGTTGATATCGATGTTCTGGACCCGGTGAGTTTTTTTTCCTTCTTATTTCAGGTGCTGAAGACTTTTCTAATACGTCTCGTAGGCCTACGCCCCTGCCACTGGCACCGCTGAGCCTGGAGGATGGACATCGCGCGAGTTGCTGACAATCCTTGATGGACTTGTCGGTCTCAAGGTTATTGGTGGCGATGTCGTCGAGGTTGCACCTGCATACGATAATACTGGTGAGACGACATGCCTAGCTGCGGCCGAAGTCGCCCGAAGCTTGATTAGCCTCATGGTCGCCACCCCTGTCTAAGTGCAACTATTACCCCATAAAAAACCATCAGTAACAATAATGTATGTACATAGTGCTCTGTATTATCTGTAGAAGCCAAAAATAACAAGTCAAGAAGAAAATGAACGGTACGTGCGGTGCAGGGGTGTGTTCATCGGAAGCTATCTTGAAGCTAAAACTAAACGGGAGCTGTTGACGACGTGGTGGGCACACTCTTAAGAATAGCCACTAATACGCGGGGGTACTACTCTTGGGGGTTGGCGTCAAACCGAAAATTTGCTGTACTATGGACTGGAGAGATAAGAAGATAGGCCAACAGGAGCACTTCGTGATCATTGAAACAGTGCCTTTAGCGAATGCTTCGTGCAGCTTGCCGGCTATCAGTGTCTTCTTTCGGAAATTAACGCACTGGCTCGGGCAAGGCTTTTGTCAGAGCAAACTCAATCTCCGATTCTTGATAGCTGACCAGAGCAAATAAATGCTCAATGTAGAACTACTCTGTACCTAGATAGATTTCAGATGGCTCGATCATGCGATCATGCGATCATGAGCTCAAAAATCGATGCGTATCAATAGATGCCATACAGCCCAAGGCAAATCTCGGGATTTGCCCAACATTTCTGCACTCACAAGACTGGAGATTAAGTACAGTGTATACACTTATGTCAATAACTCAATATTGAACATGGCATTGGCGGCCCTCAAGACAAAGGATTGATACCGAGTGATAGGATAGATGTAGATTGGGTATTTGGTATGTATTAATAATTACTAGCATCGAGATGAAACTTGCATGGATAGCAAACAAACAATGTCCCTCAACAGTGGCCTTGTCTAGCTTGAGATGATACTGTTCCGCCTGCAGGCTAAGAGACTGCGAAGCATTTGAGCCTGGGCCAGCTGTCTTATATCCTCAAACGCCTCCAAAGTGTAATCTAATGAACTTCGAGTTCTCGATTGGCTGAGCAAAGTCGACACACTGAAATGGCGTCCAACGACACACCCACGGTTGTAGTATATATAAGCAATAAGCATCGCGCTAAAGCAACCGAACTCTGGTTACTCCAGCTAAGGCATCAATCATCCATAAAGTTCCACCTTATCGCTACTGAAATAGTCTCCATGATATGCCACTTGATGAATGTTGAGTCGGCACAACGTGCAGCGGCTGACCGAGTAGCCTCTGCTGCCACACACGACAGCACCACAGTGCTATGAGTGCATCCAGGTGTCCACGTTCAAGCACCGCCGTGATCACAAACTGGGGTTGGTGCATGCCCTCTGTTTCGTACTCGATGGCTACATCATTGCCGGCCATATCAGTCCACTTACAAATTCCCTTTTTGTAACGCGCCTCCCAGAGGCCAGCCACATCAGCGATAAACCGCGGCCGGCTAGGTTCTGTAAAGGTTTTCATATCAACCGGTGCCGCCGTCCAGTGGTCAACCGGGCCCGTTATAGCGCGCGGTGTTTTCAGGCCAAGATGGCCTAGGCGGCGGGAAGGTCCAGCAACGGCTTTAATGAAGCAATCGGCGTATTGGCCTGGATTCGAAAGCGGCGAGCTCCTATAATGGTGCAAGTTGTAGATGTGCCGAGGCGTCCTCCGTGTTAGGTGCGGGGCATCAGAACCGCCTCTGCGCTGCTCTACCCGGGAGAACTCAATCACTGACGTGGCATGGCCGAGATTGGTAATGCCGCGATTCACTTCATACAACGAAACCGTGGGGTTCGATGTATTACAGATCTTCTGGCCGTTGAGCACATAGACTCCCGGCTGCACAGTGTCGCTTGTGGCCTGGTTGGGTGTACTGTAGGCTGGGGACGAAGGTTGCCCCGCATGATCTTCAGCCGCATCATCTACGGCGTACGGTGGTGGTGGCGCCGTTGCATACGACGGAAGACCTGCCGCGGTTCTGTCGTCAGTCTGAATCTTGCTCATTTTGCTGTGGTATGCGATATCAACGAATTTGAATTAGAATAGACGTTGCTCTCATGGTGGCAGCCAGGGGAAAGTTTAAACGACTCTAGTCGGCCTGTCTTACAACCGAAGGCTTAATTTGATGTCTTGGCAACTGTAATCATCGCGCCAGTTGGGGGCCGTTCCGTGTGGCTTCATGTGGCTGTGTGTGGCTGTGCTTATTGTTCATGCCTAGCGGGCCGTGTGTCAGTCTAAATTCTCTACGAGGTGAATTCTCTAGTAGATGGGGAAAAGGGCTAAACTTCAATTCCGATTAAGTGCTAGTATTTCTTATGCAATATGATGATAAATCTATGAACTGGGGTATATAAGTTATTTACGGCAAGCAAACCACCCATGCTAACATTTATTATTGATTGATTAGTCCCAAAGCCAGCTGAACGTGAGGATGCGTACAAGGAGGCTCTTGCGCTCAGTGACGGATTCAGGGTACTGGTCGGCCTGCTCAAGAGCCTCGGTCAGGCGAATGCTGTCGAGAGACTTGAACTGAGTCTTCTTGACAACCTTCCATATGGTAAAGGCGCCAAGAACCAAAGGGATATCAAGGTAGGCTGAGACAAAAGAGGCCGGATCCCAGTTACCCTTGGTGAAAACGGTGAACCCGTTGGTCAAGAGCACAATGATGTTGAAGACGAGAGCGATGCATGAAGTGTACACTGCAGATTAGGTTAGATTTAGGTCTGAATTAGTGGACAGTTAGTATCACAACAACTTACAAGTCCAGGAGTTTGACCATGGAAGACGAGTGTGAGGAATGCCCTGCTTCTTGAGTGCAAGGCGCATCCGGATGTGGTTGATGAGGATTGTGATCCAGCTGACAAGGACACCGGCGGACGTAAGGTCGACGAGCCACCAGAAGACATTGAGTGCGCCGTTGGACAGACTCATGAAGCTGAGGAACATGAAGACAGTGTACAAGGCAACGCAAGCATAAGGAACGCCCCAAGACGTGGTGCGCAGGAAGACACGGGGAGCATGGCCCTTAAGTGCGAGGCCGTAGAGGACACGGGTACCGGACAGCAGGGCCTGGTTAGATGAAGACCACGCAGAGGTAATAACGATGGCATTAACAATCGAGGGGATGGCAGGCAGGCCAGCAGCAGACGCCGCAATGACAAAGGGGCTCTGGGCAGCAGTACCAGACTCATCGTTCAACCGCTCGTCGTCGCTGGCCACGAGCATACCGACGATGATGACAGCAAGGATGTAGAACATGACGATACGGATGAATACGTTCTTGCAAGCACGGGGGATAGCGCGATGAGGGCTGCGCGTCTCTGCAGCAGCCATAGCAAGCGACTCAACACCGGCAAACGAGAAAACGGCGGTCGTCATGACACTCCAGTAGCCGAGGAACTTGCCCCAGTTGCCCGAGGCAATGTACTCGACAAAAGGGCCTGGCGACTTCCAGTAACGGAAGCCAATACGATCGGTACCGGGGACACCACCAAGGTCAATGACGAGGCCGAGGATGATGAGGAAGACAACCAGGACGATCTTAAGCAGCGAGAAGAAAAATTCGATCTCACCAAAGACGCGAATGAACGAGAAACCAACGATGCTAGTGACGAGAATGAATATGCAAATCCATAACGCCGGGCTGATATCGGTCCAGTACTCGAAGAGCACGCAGATGGCGGTGATCTCTGTGGGGACTGACAGGATATTGCCGTAGACGAGGTTCCATCCGACAGCAAATCCTAGAGCGGGATCGACAAGCTCCTCGGCATGGCGCACAAAGGAACCAGAGACGGGGAAGAGGGCAGCAACTTCTCCGAGCGCAAACTGGACGGCGCAAACGGAGAGGCCGATAGTCATGTAACCCAGCAGCGCGCCAAGAGGGCCGGCGGTCTGAATAGAGCCGCCGAGGCCGAGGAAGAGACCAGTACCAATGGCACCGGCGATACCAAGCATGGACAAGTGGCGCTGCTCAAGACCGCGCTTGAGGTCGCGCTCCTCGCTGCGTGTGACGGCCGGGCCATCGTCGTCGCGGCCGATGCCATACCCACGCGAGCTGGTTGCAGAAACGGCTTCGGGGTCGTAGTAGCCAGGCTCGGGGGATGGCTGCTCGTCAGCAGGGGTGCTCGAGGCGCTGCTCTTGAAAAGAGAGAAGCCCATGATGATGTGTCGGATCGAGGGTGGTATGTTGGGTTTGTGGAATGGGCAAGCCCGATGTCAGATATCAACCGGTCTTAAAAAAAGAGAGAGATAGAAGAAAGACAAACGACCGAGACAACAGGAGATCAGAGTGCTGATCTTTATCTCTTTCGGCCAAGCTTAACTCGGACTGGGGCAGCTGTCCTGAAGAATCCGTTTACAACGTGGCACTGCACGAGGATGAATAGAGCAAAGATGAGGCAACGCAAATTGCCAGAAATAGGAGCTCAAAATTAAAGCAGCCAAGGGCTTTCAGAAGAAGAAAAGCTTTGCCCAGCGTCGGGGTTTAATCGCATGCGGTATTGACGCGTTAGCAGCTCGGGGACAAGAAAAAGAAGCACTTTGCTAAAGGGCTATCTCTTAAGCGTGAAAGAAAAAATGAAGAAACCCCGATAAAATGAAGGCAAGAAGGGAAAAAGAGAAAAAAAATTAGAAGAGAACCCCCATCTAGATCAAGTATCTTACACTATAATACTCTCCATTTTAATCGTTAGTGCACACGATAGCGTATTCTCATTGGCTAATGCTAATCCTAGAGAGCTTAGCTCGCCGTTTTTCAATGTAGTTATTACTGTAGCGGCGTCAAGACATCTTCAGACAATATCTTCTTGGATGGCGTAATAGGCGTAGTCCCATACCAATCTCACCAAAGGCGTGATTTTAGTGGCAGGGACAGCCCGATGGTGGGTCATCGCTCGTGTTCTAGAAGAACAGATTGGCCGACATCGTGAACTACGAACCAAATTCATATGCGCAGTTGAGCTGCACGCTTTCTTGATTTTGAGCTTTTTTTATGTTATTGCTTACAAAGTGTAATTTGAGTTTATTTTATTGTGATTGTAAAAAATGAACTTTGTTTGCTACCCATTTTCCGAGAAAAAACCTGACATCTGAACTTTCAAAAACAATATCATACTTGCATTTTGTACTGAGTAGTTGATTAAATCCGACAAAAAGACTCACTACGTTATCTCATGGCATAAGTTTTATGAGAGTAAGCTTGGTAAATTTCTATCAATTTTGAAGGTGTGAACAAGAGACAACATTGTTGAAAAAAAATACGAACGTGATGTAGGAGATTATACTCAGTACACAGCAAGTTATAACACTAACAAATTTCACGCAGCTCATCTAATACGTAGCGATTGATGGCAAATCCACGTCGCCGATGGCGTAGTCGGCAAGAGTGAGCATACGAAGTACAATGTACAGCAGGACGCGTCTCTCGACAGGAGTGGGCAAGATAGACATATTGCCGTACGGGAGGATTGAATGGGTCCGTGGGCTATGGCGCGAACGCGATTAGGAAGGAGGGCGATACATGAAGAACAACCAAATTACGATGGGCCAAACGAAAAATAATGAATCAAAACAAGTCAACAGAGAGAGGAATCAAACCCTTTTGCATCGTATATCGCAACCTCGGGAGTCCACACATAGTAATCAAGGGATGTGCGGCTCAGACCACTACGATCTAAGAGTAAGTAAAATATGGTTTACGGTAAGGCACCTTCAACTCTGCTTGTACCTACATTGAAAAGAAGTCACTCTTCGAATTTAGTGTATTCAACCCACTGTCCAAACCAATGTATCGCGTGCTAATATTGCTGCATGCCATACATATTCAATATTATTACAAAGTGCTTTCTTGCGCGATGGGCGTTGTGTATATTGTCCAAAATTTCCAAAATGAGATCTGCCAATGCATGTCTCTGTCTTTTGCAGTGGTAGCAGGAAAATAGAGAAATAAACGAGATATAATCGTAAATAAGACGACGACGACTAAACACCAAGACTTATCAGCCCGTGCCACTCCGCGACGGCTACGCCGATGCCTGCCGCGTCCTGATACGACATCAGGACATACCTCTTATTCCCAACAAGACACGCGATAAGCAAGCAATGCTGACGTCATGTCACGTTTATTATCGTCACAATCTTACTTTCCAACTGTTTTATTAGTTTACGCATATTTTGATTGATGATGTATAAGTCTATTAACCCAAGCCGATTATGCAAGCCCATCTCCATCTCTCCCAGCTTATTCCAGACCACATTGCCCGCAAACAGAACGCAATCATGCCTTGCTCTTGATCTCGATAACGGGCGAGTTTGGCCGGCCCTTAGTAAAGTATGCGCGCACATTTTCGAAACACTCCGTCTCCGCCTTGCGGAACGCAACGTCCGTCAGGCCGCCCAGGTGCGGCTGTCCGATTACCTTGTCGCATGTAAAGAACCACGGGTCGACCTTGGGCTCGTCGCAAAACACGTCCAGACCCGCACGCGCAACCTTGCCCGACTCAATCGCCTTCTTGAGTGCCGCCTCATTGACAACCGCTCCACGCGCCGTGTTGATAAAGAACACGCCGTCCTTCATGGCTGCAAACTCAGAATCGCCAATAAGGCCTGTCGTCTTGGCGTTGAGCGGGCAGTTGATCGATACAACATCGGCTGCTCCCAACAGACCAGGCAGGCTGTCGTAGTACGTCGCGTTGTACTTGGCCTCCTCCTCGGCCGACAGCTGGTTGCGGTTGTGGTAGGCAATCTTCATGTTGAAAGCCAGGGCCTTCTTGGCCAGGTACTTGCCAATGGCGCCCATGCCGACGATGCCCAGGGTAAGGCCCGTGGGATCGCGCGCCGGTGAAAGGCCCGGCGTGGCCCGGAACTTGCCGTCACGGAAGCTCTTCTCGGCCTGCGACGTATTGCGTAGCACAGCCAGCGTCAGAAATATGGCCATGTCGGCGGTAGCCTCGGCCACAGCATCGACTGAGTTGCAGAACCAAGTGCCTTCTTCAGCCAGCCACTTGACAGGGAACTCGTTGTAGCCAGCGCTCGCCGACGTGACAATTTTGCAGCTAGGCATCAGCGTGCTCATCCATTCTTGATCAAAGGGCTCGTAGGGCGGCGTTCCCATGCGGATGATAAATGCATCAATCGGGCCGTTTTTGGCAATATCCTCAGGCAGCAGCTTCATAGTCTCGGCGCGGTTCGTCGCCGGCAGGAATGAGTAGTTGAACTCTTTGGAGAACTCGGCGAGGTACTCCTTGCTCATGTGGATGGGCTCACCCAGGGCCACGACGCGAGGCTTAGAAACAGAACCCATTGTAGTTTGCTGTCGAGAGGTATTGATGTTGACTGTAAAATGTCGTTGATGTCGTTGTCGCACGGCCAAGAAAAAGGCAAAGGGGGTTCAGATAGCAAAATAAGATAAAGATAAGAAAGATATACGGATAGTTATCCGTCTACAATTTATTTGTGCAGCCACACGACCGACTAACTATATACAATATATACAAGCACCTTTCGTGCAGTATCCTGTGACTTAAACTTAGAGCATCGTCATAATTGTAGACAAGCTACCTGCCGATGCTAGTGGGGAGCTACCTATGTGGACTGCGACTGAGGGTCGGGTTCCCCCGTCATTGGCTCGTTAAATATGGAGAATGACAGCGACGCTTGCTTATCTTGGGTCGCTGACAGGAACATGTCTGGCTGGTACTGGCGCACGCCCTGTAGCAGCTCGCGCACTAGCCATTCCGATTCTTGTGGGATGCCGATATCGTCCAAGGCCGACATCCAGTCTTGCAGTGGTAAAGCGCCGTCCGTCGTTCCATTAGCTGTACTGGCCGCAGTCGACTCTGTCTCGTTTGACGCCGTCGTCGTCAACCCCGGTGCGCCCATTGATGATGCCATGGGCCTGGTGTTACTACTGCTTTCATTGCTACTAGCATGGATGTTACCGTTGTTGTTCATGCTTCCGACATAGGCCTGCCCAGAAAGGTTCAGCATTTCTGAGTCGCCGCACATCATGCTGATCGTGCGCTCAGATAGCGCCTCAAATATGTCGCGATATACTGTCGCAAGATTCCAGCGCTCGGCAATAATCACCAGCACCGTTGTGCACGCCATGCATGTGCTGGCGACATCGGCCCGCCGTACCTTGGCACGTAGACGCGGCGACCGCCATAAGCAATAGAGATATGTGAGCCCACCAAGAAACAGGATGTGCAGACTGCCCCATGTAAACTGTATCGATGGTTTCTGATAGAGCCGGCGGTAGTTGAGACACATATCGCGCGAATAGTAAAGACACTCGTCCAGGGCCCGCTCGATATGGGCCTCGGGTAGACTGTTCGCCGATCCGTCCTCCGTCTGGCCCGGGCCTGTAGTTGATGCAAATGTAGTGAATCCCGCGAAGCCTCCAAAACTGGCTGGCATGGCGATGTGATGTCTGTAAAGTAGTAAAATACTGTAGTCAAACGCATTGTTAAACCACTCTTGTGACGCCCATACAGACAGCGGTTGCGTATCGTACATATCCAAGTCCAGCCGGTCAGGTGATGATGCGCGCCACTGCTCGAGCTCCTGACGCAGGTTCATTATAGTAGTCTCATCCCAGGCATGGCCGTTGCGATTAGTTGTTGGGTAGACCTGCGTGCTAATTTTGGACCACAGCTTGCGCAGTTTGATCGCATGGATGGCGCCGCTCATGTTGGTCAAGGGCTCATTGACTGGGTCGCGCGGCTGTCGCGAAAGCCCAGCGGGGCTGATGTATTCATCGTCGATATCTAGTGGCAGCTCGACATCGATTGCGTCGTCGGCAATACCTACAGGGCGACCAAGGATAAATGCTGCTACGCGATCGATATCGTAGGCAACCCAAAAGCAGCGTTTGGACATCTCTTTGGTAAGAGTGTCAGTGTTGCCACGAAATTGCTCGGCGCTGCGATGGTAGCCGAGCTCAACACAATGCCGAATAGCCAGGCCGGATATTTTCCTTGTCGGTTAGAATATCGGTTGGTGGGCAGAAAAAGAAGCAACCAGAAGCCACGAACTTACCAGAGACTGGCTCCAACATGAGACCGGATTGAGTAGACTGCGCAACATAATATACTCTGAATAGACTCCAGACTGTCAAGCTCAAGGACACTTGGCAGGTGATCTAAAGCCAGGGCGTAATAAGTCTGATTAGACATTGTTAGCGACTTTTCTCTCTGATATTTTCCCGGCATAAACATGTGGAATACACACCTCTGCCTTTTCTGTCTCGAAATGACCGAGTGCCAGTAAACCGATGGAGTAAACCTATATATGGTTAGTAGTTACCCTCAACTTCATTCTTCTGGAGTCCATACCATTAGCACAAACAGCAGAGGCATGCCATATACTGGCGCCATATCCCGCTGCGCATATGCCAGCGCACATTGCCGCTCCCATAGCTCTACCGTGGGACGGTGTAGAAATGGATACTGGGGGTGAATATTTTGCCAGTACGCCCGAGACCACCGGGCTGCTGTCGCCGAGTCGGGGAAGAGTTCCATCAGGTTTGCAGGTGGAGGTGTCTGCCGACGTAACGGGATACCAGCTGCACTCATGCCAAGTACACCTGGTGGGTGGCCGTCTACACTGCCGTACGTAGGACGAGAGCTGCCATGGTTCCCTTGTTGGCCATAAGGACTAGGTTGATGTATTCCCATCGTAGCACTGGCTATGCGGGAAAATGACACTGCCGACGACGGTCCAAAATAGTGCGGCTCCCGACCGGCAGCACTTAAGCACAACAACGCCACTTCGGACGATAGTACATCCATCGACTCCCGGCCGGCATCAGATACCGCGCGACCGGTACTAGATGGAGGCCCGGGGAGGCCATTGTAGCCATTCAAGCGTCCCTGGCCGTGGAGTTGCCCATGTGTTAAATGCGGCGATAAGGGTCGGGTAACCTCCGGCGACGGTATGTGGACGCTAGCACCCTTATCGGACCGTACTTCACCGTCATGATGAAAGTGGTCTGTGGCGACTTCGGGTCGGACCTGCTGCAGTAAGCCTTCTAGGTAAGCGACTCGGGCCTCAAGCGACTGCATATAGTCCCGAGGCCGGTGTAGACCGGTGGCGGGATCTTCCACAAGGCATACTACGGCTGTGTCAGATTAATGATTCTCCATTGACACCAGAATACTTTATTATTCACAGAACGTACCATTGCCGGACCGGATACAGTTCTGACATTTAGGACTCTGGCCGTCACACTTGAGCTTCTTTTGCTTGCAAGTAATGCAGGCCAGCATAGTGCGCTCTCCCACCCGTGGCCGTTTCGCCATGTGTGTTGACGAGCGCGGCGGGGCCATATCGGGAATCGGGATCGGGTTCAGGGTTCTCGACTTTGAGAATCTGAGGGGTTGGGTTTTGATACTGGGGTCTTGGCCTTAACACTGGACTCGGATGCGCCCCGTGTACTGCCTGTTTCAAGTTGACTAATACTGACTGGGCGACTCGAATAAAAAATGAGTGTGATGACGTTTGGTCAGTCGAATCACCCGAGACCCTGATAGACGATAAGGGCGAGTATAATAATGGCAATCAGCTAAGCAAGTGACACCAACCCAGTCAGACTCGTCCGAATGCCGGCGCCAGACCCGCTATACCCTCCCCACACTTCTCTGTCTGTTCCGCCTATTGCATTACACAGAGATTGTACCACTTCGGGTCTTTCCGACCTATTCACCCATTCTACCGTGACGTTATTGTTGGACATGGCAAAGAGGGGAAATCATGACTTGAACCCAAACCTGAAAGAAAAATTATTGACAATGAATCAACCAAAAACACAACCACAACTCTTTCCTCCGGCTTCCCCCAGATTATATTGATTTTGTCGATTGTGGAATTTGGCTCGACTGTCTCACGCGATAACGCCAGTCAACATTCAACAATGTCTTCAGCAACGATTGTCGAAACTACGGCTTCCGCCGCAACTGCTTCGCCGGTCTCCATGACCGTGCCCAAGTCTGCTCTGGATAGTGCAGCATCTTCGACTGGGAGCCGCAGCCGTAAACACGTGATCCCATGGCCGACAGACAAGCTGAATCAGCGCCGGTGGCAGCTTGAGCAAATGGCCGCCGCGTTTCGCATCTTTGCCAAACTTGGGTTTGCTGACGGCTCGAGCGGACATATCAGCCTGCGCGATCCTGTCGAGCCTGAAACATTCTGGATCAACCCATACTCTATACACTTCGCTACCCTAAAGGTTTCGCACATGGTGCAGGTAGATGAAGAGGGCAACCGCATTGGTGGAGCTGACCGGGCTGTGAACACGGCTGGATTTATCATCCATGCCGCTATTCACAAGGCTCGGCCGGACATCAATGCCGCCTGCCACATGCACAGTCCTTATGGTCGTGCGTGGAGTACATTCGGAAAGGGCATTGACATGCTGAACCAGGGTTGGTCACTCTTGTTTTTACGACCAAAGCAGACATCTCGATCAGGGCACCTCAACTAACAAGCAGATTCTTGCATGTTTTATGACGACCTCTCTATCTACCCAGCCTTTGGTGGCGTGGTACATGCTGCCGAGGAGGGAAAGCGTATTGCCAAGGCACTGGGCCCCAGGAATAAAAACCTCATTATGCAAAACCATGGTCTCCTGACTAGTGGCGGCACGGTAGCTGAAGCGGCAGCTTTCTTTATTGCCCTGGAGCGGGCATGCCAAACTCAAATTCTCGTGGACACGGCAATTGCCAACTCAGGAGGCCAGCTGCAGAAGACATTTGTCGGTGAGCAAGAGGCAATCTATACCAAGGAGGGCACAGGAACACCCGAAGTCATGTACATGCAGTTCAAGCCCGAGTACGAGCTTGTTCTAGAGGAGACGAACGGCGCATTTCTGAAGTAGAAATGTAGAAATGTCAACTTGCTTGTCATGACACAAAATGAGTTAATTGATTTTGATCCTGAGATGCTTTTTTATTTCAATTGGTGATTAATGTTTACATAATGTTGCGCTCAACCATGGGCCCGGATAGGTTGTCTTCTAATTTTCCCCAGCCAACTGGCCGCTGACGCACCAGACCCGAGTAGAACCAGCTGGCCATCGTGTAGACGTCGTACACCGGTAGACCGACGGCCTTTTGCACCGATTCTGCAAAGGTGGGCATTTGCGTGCACTCTAGAACGATAACGGCGATATCTTCATGCTCGGCAACAAACTTCTTGGCCGTAGCCATCATCTCAGCCTCAATGTCGTAGAACTCAAATGGTTTGCGCATGCCAACAAGATTGCGCAGGTGGCCCTCGGCCGGCACACCGGTGACGTAACAGCGGGCGGCGTTTTCCTTGGAGATGCCAAGGCGCTCGAAGTGCAAGGGGCCTAGCTGGGCCTCGTTATAAGTAATAATACCAATCTTCTTGGACGGCGGCAGCCAGGCAAGAATACTGGGGATTTGGATCAGGGAGGATGTCGCGATTGGAATAGGAAGACGAGTAGCGAGTCTGTTTATTAGTTTATGCTATATTTAATGCCAAGTTCCGGCGTAAATCTTGTAAACTCACAGGGGCTGGGCCAATGCAAGGAAGCCGCAGCTGGTGATAATACCAACGGCACCGCGCTCCGCCAGCTTCTTGCCGGCGGTGACGAAGCTGTTGATAAATGTTTCATCGTAGTCGGCACGGCTCACAAGAATGCCCTCCTTGGACCCTTCTGCGAGCTCGCGCACTAGAGGGAACTTCCAGGTGTGCTCGTTGAAAGCATCTCCAGGAGGCCGGTGGAAGAAACACTCCACGGCAATGAAGCCCATCTTGGGCAGAGACTCCTTGTCGGCGTAGTCAGTCATGATGCTATATGAATACCTATCAGTGTGAATTCACCAACAGTTGTTTTAGTGATACAAAATAGACTAGATCTTTAGATGTGAAAATGATAAAGGCCTAGAACTGCAACTGGTGTTGCGATGATAAAATTGAGCTAAGACTATATGAATTCATCACGACACTGATACGAACGTCATGCCGACGGCTGCCATCAAATCTTATCGATGGTATCTTATCGCCAACACCGGGAGAAACCGAGAGCATGCGTGACAGTACGACATTTGCACACCACCAGTATGAGGAGCGTATTCATTATGCACTTCATAAGCGTCCAGATAGGCTGAGAAGTACACTAGAGCAATCAGCCGAAGAGCTGCTGCGACAACGGACATTTATGACAATATCCAAGCTTGCCGTTATTTGATCGCTTTGAAGCTAGATACTGCAGAGCTTGTAGGAATGGACAATACACCGATAGGGGGGTATGCTTTATCAGGTCCCATACTTCGTAGATAACGAACAGTAAATATCCGTACGACAAGCATTTGTTACGTGAGATCTACGACTTTTTCCACATCTACCAACCTCTGTCCTTATCAGTAACAACGATTACTTCGAGCGATTCGCGACTGGAGATCAGCTTCTGCATCTCTTCGCTTATGAATTGTTCCTTTGGCCGTAAACCCAAGTACTATTCGCAAGACAATAAATATATCCAATAAAGAAACGCAGAAGACGTCTAACCAGACCGTGGCCTATAATTTCGCGCGCACTGATGTCTCTGCCACCAAGGGAACATTTTGCAGCGCCCGGGGACCCTTGCTTCCCTCCATAATAACATTGAATGGCTTCGCTGATGGGCCCAATGACCGCCACTTCCACGCCTTGACCGCTGGCCGATCCAGGCCTTTGCCCTCAATAATATCCACCACCCAATTGCCCAGGCTCGGAAGGTATTTGAAAGCGTGGCCGCTGCCGCTAGTGGCAACCATCAAGCCCTTGGCATTAGGAACATGATCAATGGTCAAGTGGTTGTCGAAACTGTCATTGTACCAGCAGATGCGAGTCTTGCTAATGTGAATACCTGATGCGCCGAGGCCAGGCAGGTAGTCGTCCAAAAACTTTTGAATCACTTTTAATGCTGTAGTTGGAATCGACGTGATCTTGTCGCCCTCAGTCCAGCGTGTAACCGGCACACTGCGCTCCTTTCCATCCTTCTGAACCTGAGGGTTCGTGTATTTGGTGCCACGGTAGCCGACTTTGAACCAGCCGCTCTCGTGACGTGGGAAACCATACAAACCACCAGATTCCCCGTCACGCAGCTTGTACATAAAGGTGGGGAAGTTTTCGGGCGCAAGCTTCTCCCAGTATGGTGATGAGCGGGGAATCTCGAGCAGCGCAACAGAGCCGGCAGTCGTTTCGTTGAGGCCATCCAAAGCGGGAACAAGTGTCGGCGTCCAGCCGCCACATGCCATGACGGTCATTGCCGCCAAGTGTGTCTTCCCGTCGGCTGTCTTGATACCAGTAACGTCGGTTGTGCCGGGCTTGGGGATGAGGCTAACAATCTTGCCAGCAAATGGACCAAAGACGGTCTTGACACCATATGAGCGAGCCTTGTGCAGTGCAAAACGACATGCCTTGTCGGCACAAGCAAATCCACCGGTTGTATCCAGCACAAACACATTGGGCTTGCTCGGCGTCCGCCTCTCAAACTGCTCCATGTTAAAGCCTTTGGCCTCGGCTGTCGCGCGGTCCTTTGGATCTGTGCTAACAAGCATGGTGCCCTTGGGCATGCTCTCTATGCTGTCGACTTCGTATGCGGGAAGGGTGTCGGCGTCGGTCATAGAAATAGCTGTATTATTGACCCAGACACTGTCTTTCTCTGTCATACCCGGGGGAAGTGTCTTTCCGGACTGAAGCTCTTCGTTCCAGGCAGTCCAACCGGCAACTGATTCGAGTGTGAGATCCTGGTAGACGGTGTCCTTGCCGTAGCCAGCGCGGATAATTTTGTTCATGTCGGCAGATGCGGCATCGCAGCCTTCAAAGTAGGAATACAGGGTTTTGTCGTAGGGCTGGCTGTCGAATAATGTCACGTCAGTGTAGCCACGGCGGCCGAGGTGCAAGGCCGTGCTGAGGCCAAACACACCGGCGCCGACAATGATGATCGGATCAGTCTTTGATGGGGCCATTTTTTTGTTTGAGTGTGCCGTCTCATTGACGGGCTAGTTGGATGTGAGAGGGCTGCTTAAATATGGCAATCGATGAACGCAAAGTTAGGAGCGTAGGGAAAGAAGGCGCCAAGTTGAAAAGCGTACTATGAATGCAATCGCAGGAGGCGAACGGCTGCTTGTCAAGTAGTACCGTGTCTGTAAACTGAGGCCGACAATCTTCCCGTCTAGAGAACATGAGAGATCGAAAAAGGGTAAGCTATCAATCATCAGCCATGATCCTATGGAACAGGAGAAGCTAAAACTACGTCGCGGATAGCATCGCGTGTTCTGCTAGCTGTCTGCAGCTGTTTGCAAGGGTGTGCACGCGATGCTAGCCGTCTTCGGCCACTGCGTTCCATTCGGTTTCTCCCGGTGTGCAGAACGAGAGCGCCATATCCTACTCAGGCGGCCCCTTCCATCATTGAAAGCCGGTAGTTTACTGCACTAGTCGGCCTGTGTTTCTTCGTTGGTTCTTATTTCTCTACTTCCCTATCTTGCTTGCCGACTTTGTCAACTTTATCAACTTAATACCTGTGCTCGGTTTCCCCCGAGCTTATCAGGCACGCTTGGCGACAAGGCCACGATCCAGTAGCCCCTTGACTGCTAGACTACGCATGGTAATACGGCAGTCTGCATCCCTAATGCTGGCAACCAAGAATCCTGATAGCGGTCGCATTGGTGGCACGGTAGCAGATAAACACAAGATTGTCGGATCTGTGTTGATATCGCAGATTGTAAGAATGTGCGTAAGATACAAAGTATACAAAGACTCGTGCAGCCCTGTGAATGGAGATCGATGGTCTTCTTTCAAGTATCTTGACGAGTCTTCCTTTTTGCAATTAGGACAGAAGACATCAAACAACCGACAAAATGGGCTTCAAGGACTCCAACCTCAGCAAGTACATCAAGAACATCAAGAACTCGCCGCGTTCTTTGATTTCGAACCGTCACCTGCTGACCACGTCGGCGCTGTTTGCACTGTCGGGTGTGCCCATTTGTACGTGTAATCGCTGAAGGCAATCGTTTTGTTATATCATTAAACTAACAGTACAGGCTGGGATCAAGGCTCCGTGTCTACCATTACCTCGCTGCCCGGCTTCAAGTCTGCCTTTGGGATTACATCGGCCACAAACCCTTCCCAAGTCGCTAACTTCACTTCTTATGTCTACATTGGTGCTGGTATTGGCGCCGGCCTGTCCTTCTTCCTCAATGACCGCGTCGGCCGTCGCTGGGCGTTCCGCCTGTATGCGCTGATCTGGATCATCGGCCAAATGATTGCTGTTGGCTCGCATGGCAACCTCCAGATTATGTACGCCGGTCGCATTGTCGCTGGCTTCGGTATCGGCCCCCTTACTGTGATCGGCCCCGTCAGTCTGAGTGAGATTGCTCCGACCGAGATTCGCGGCATGCTCACATCCTGGTTCAGTGTGGCCATGCTGGCGACGCTATGCACGGCTGCGTTCACGGTTTACGGCTGCTTTGTCAACATGGAGGCCAGCACGCTACAGTGGCAGGTTCCCTTCTTCGCGCCGTGCATTTTTATGGCCTGTGTGATTGGCGCCAGTTTCTTTGTTTCGGAGAGTCCGCGTTGGCTGTTCCTGGCTGAGCGCGATGAGGAGGCAACCGAGACGCTCGTCCGTCTCCGCGGCCTTCCCCTTGACCACCCTCGTGTACAGTCGGAGCTCAACGATATCCACGCGTCGATTGCCAAGGAGCGTGCATCGTATGGCTCGGCCAAGTCGTACTCGCTTGCCGGCCTCAAGAATGTCGCCCGTGAGACTTTCATGGTTCGTGCCAACCTGCGCCGCACGCAGCAAGCTCTGATATCGTATGCTCTAGCTCAGCTGTCTGGTGCCAACAGTATCACCAGCTACCTTGTATCGATTCTCGCCCTTGTTGGAATTTCGGGCGGAACGGACTACAGCATGCGTGTTGCCGCTCTCTACAGCATGGCCAAGTTCTTCTATACCCTGATCGCCAGTTTCTTCTTCGTCGACGCCCTCGGTCGCCGAAACAGTCTCTTTATCGGCATCACGATCCAGATGATCTCGGATATTTACATGGGTGTTTTCATCAAGTTCCACCAGGAGGGTCATACTAGCGATGCCGCCGGCCAGGCTGCTGTTGCTGCCATTTTCATTCACGGTTTCGGCTACGCTGTCGGCCTGTTGATCCTGCCGTACGTATTCGTGTCTGAGCTGTGGCCCAACCAGATCCGCTCATTCGGTGCCGCCATGTCGCAGTGCTTTCACTGGCTGTTCTTCTTCGGCGTCAACAAGGGTGTGCCGGGTCTGCTGGTCAAGACTCATAACTGGGGTGCGTTCCTGTTCTTTGCCGGTTTCTGTTTCCTGGCTCTTGTCTACGCATTCCTCGTTGTTCCCGAGACGGCCGGTGTTGAGATTGAGAAGCTGGATGCCCTGTTTGAGGGCCCGTGGTGGAACCAGTACAAGAGAAGCAAGGCTGCTGTTGTGCCTGATTCTGTAATTGAGGCTGCCTTGCCTGTCGAGACTGCTGATGCCGAGTCGAGCAGCTCAGTCCCCGACCGCAAGGACTAATCGTCGTGCTTCGTCATACCTGGGTTTCTTGTTTTATCCTACTTTTGTACTGTGTTGTCTGTATCTTACCTATCAATGCCTTGGATATGATAATCTTACTCTTGAATGCGTGTTCATTTTGCGTCTCCGCTGTATAGTTGATTAGTGCTTTTATGGTTTTTGATGCTTTTTGATATGGATGTCTGTAGGCTTTAATTTCGATGGGTTTCACATGCCGAAAACACACCACGATAAGCGTCCTTGATTCTTTTCGCCGCCAGTAAACTCGTATCTCTACACCCGTATTCAACTTAAGCGGCCGGTCAACAATCAAACCACTAGCAGCGAGCTTGAAAATGATCTGAGTCAATCATGAGAACTGGGTGAGAAGATGTATGACGTGAGTGGAGAAAAAATAACTGAGAGTCTGGATCAACGCAGTTTTGACTAACAAAGTTTCTCGAAAGACGTTCGAAATGAGAAATATCACTTCTAAGATCCAGAACGAATCGGCGGGAAAGTGATTTGCGGGATGTGAGAAGAGCATGTGTGTTTACTCTCGGCCCAGTTAGGATATGGTGGGCCCATAAATACACGTGACTGAAGTTCATGGCTAGACCGGGTCCCCTCTCACCAAACACCTAGCACCGACGCAAGCCTAGTTACCTAGTGAGAGCTCACTGACGCCACAGCTCAGTTCCTCGACTGCATACCAGATCACACCTTTCCTTTACGACGATTATTCATCATATCATCACTAGGACCCAAGACACGCACACATACACACACACACACAATGGCATCCGAGTCAAGTACGACCAAGCCCGACGCCGTCGCGACACCAGCCGCGGCGGAGACCAAGCTCGAGCAGGTGAAGCCTGTTGCGCCGGGCGAGGACGACGAGTTTGAGGACTTTCCCGTTGATGGTAGGTCGCTTGGAGCATATATGGGCAATACTGAAGCTAACAAACAGACTGGTCAGCGGAGGAGACAGAGGCGGCCGGCGGCGCGACAAAGCACCTGTGGGAGGAGTCGTGGGACGACGACGACACCACCGACGACTTTTCTGCACAGCTCAAGGAGGAGATCAAGAAGGTCGAGGCAGCGAAGCGGCGGTAGACTACACAATTGGGGACTGATACAAAGTTTGAAGTCTGAAGTCTGGAACTAATGGCTAGCAACGCGTGGAAGAAGCACGGATGAACTGTGCAGCAAGCGGTTCTGGCACGCGGTTCTGGCACGACCGGATGGGCTAGACAATCAGACAAGTAAGATGGACGACAGGACGATCAGCACATGATGAATAGCATAATTTAAACGAGTACAACGAAACACAATTCTCTCATATGATCAAGATGCCTTTCACTGAGCCCAACATTCACAGCCCTCGAGACACGAGAGCCGCGGCATGGCGACCTACGAGCTACTCCAGTAGATCAAGCACGCAGAAATCACAAGTACATGCGTCAGTGGTTCATAAATTTATCTCTTTATCAAAAAATCGTATATTTCTTATCATGATCATATGCGGTATCTAAACTTCAGCTCCGACCTTCAGGCCTTGGTGGACAGAGCGTCAACACCGGGCAGGACCTTGCCCTCGAGCAGCTCCAGGGAGGCACCACCACCAGTGGAAACGTGGCTCAGCTTGTCGGCAAAGCCGAAGTTGCTGGCAGCGGTAGCAGTGTCGCCACCGCCGACAACAACGAGCTGGCCGTCAGCGACAGCCTTGACGCCAGCCTCCAGCATGCGCTTGGTGCCGTTGGCATACTCGGGCCACTCAAAGACACCGGCGGGGCCGTTCCAGATGATGGTCTTGCTCTCGGCAATGGCCTCCGAGAACAGCTTGATCGACTCGGGACCGCAGTCCAGGCCCATCCACTTGTCAGGGATGCCTTCGGCATCAGTGGCAGAGCTGATGTTGGCGGTCGGCGAGAAGTCGTCAGCAGTGACGAAGTCAACGGGGAACAGCATCTTGACGTTGTTCTTCTTGGCCTTGGCCATGAAGCGCTCGACCTCAGTCGATCCCTTCTCGTCGAACAGGGAAGTGCCAATGGACATGTTCTGGATAACCTTCTTGAAGGTGAAGGCCATGCCACCGCACACAATCAGGGTGTTGACCTTGTCCAGCAGCGACTCAATCAGAGGGATCTTGTCGGCAATCTTGGCGCCACCAAGGATGGCCAGGAAGGGACGCTCGGGGCTGTCCAGGATCTTGGCAAAGTAGTCCAGCTCAGCCTTCAGCAGGTAGCCGGCAGCGCGCTGGGGCAGGTCAACACCGACCATGGAGGAGTGAGCACGGTGGGCAGTGCCAAAGGCATCGTTGACGTAGACGTCACCGAGCTTGGTCAGGCCAGCACGGAACTCGGCGACCTTCTCCTTGTCGGCAATGACCTTGGACTTGTCCTTCTTGGTGACCTTGCCCTCCTCCTCAATGTGGAAGCGCAGGTTCTCCAGGAGAATGACGGTGCCGTCGGGCGAGTCGTTAACAATGGACTCGACCTCGGGGCCAACGCAGTCGGGGGCAAAGGTGACGGGCTTGCCCAGCAGCTTCTCCAGGTCGGCGACTACCAGCTTCAGGCTGAACTTCTCCTGGGGAACACCGTCAGGGCGGCCAAGGTGCGACATCAGGATAACCTTGCTAGCACCCTGGTCCAGAGCATACTTGATGGTCTTGATGGCACCCTCAATGCGCTGGGTGTTCTCGACCTTGCCATCCTTGCTGAGGGGGACGTTGAAGTCGACACGGATCAGGACGCGCTTGCCCTTGACATCGACATCCTCGATGAAGAGCTTGTTGGTGAGGGAAGAATCGGACATGTTGGCTGTGTGTAGATGGGTTTGGTTGGGTGAAGAGGTAGGAGAGAAGGATGGAGAGAGAAAGGAAGAGGCAGAGGCAGAAAAGATATTAGGGGACGCCCGCTTGGTCAGTCGACTATTGCTACTAGAGTGGGCCAGCTCTGCTCCCAGACAACACCACCACGCCCGCGCCTGCCAATACGGCAACCACGCCAGGAAGGTGCGACTTGCGACTCGGCCATTCATGAATGCTACTCTTGTCTCAAGTCTGATACGGCCTTGGTAGGCTAACATCTAGCAAACACCTACACTACTAGTACCCAAATACCACACAGGCAGGAGTGCATTCACGCCACCCTGCGATCCCGTAAAATCCCAATTGCCTGATGTTTACATCTGATGTCAGTTGCTCCTTCCAGCATTGAACAGTTAAACAGAACCGTTTGAAGGGGGAAAAACAGACAGAAAATCTCGCTCCTTCCTTGGGGAAAAGAGGAAAAAGGCGCAAAG
This sequence comes from Ophiostoma tasmaniense, assembly GCA_022392925.1. Taxonomy (NCBI): domain Eukaryota; kingdom Fungi; phylum Ascomycota; class Sordariomycetes; order Ophiostomatales; family Ophiostomataceae; genus Ophiostoma; species Ophiostoma tasmaniense. Next base: position 127,418 of record JAKRGK010000027.1, on the reverse strand, counting down.
TGCCGTACACAGCAAGGGCAGAAAGCAAGAAGCTCAAACAATTAAATACAATTTTAATTCGTTAATAGTGCTCTGTAGAGAAGTCCTGGAGGGGTAGGTGCGACGGCCAAGCTGGTGGCGGGGTCGGGGGTACTTGTCCCGGACCAGGTGCTCTGTTCTACTCCGTGGGCCCACTACAGCCTTCCATTTTTGGCGGAGTATGCTCTGTATTATTACTGCGCGATTTTCACTGGAGTGCATGTTTTCTTGCTATAATTTGTGCTCTGCGATACGTCAGTTCCTGGGCCATACCGAAAAGAAGATTATGTAATCCGCTTTGATGATTAAGCCATCCCAAGGCCCTAATTGTTGTAAACATCTCTGTAATTTATCGAATGGAACTGCAAATCGACCGCTTCGTCGTATGTTCCAATGCTGTTTATTTCGAAAGGCAACGGCTTTTCATTTGACACTTCGGGATACGGCTTACGACAATCGGCAGCGAGGCTCTTCTCGGGCCAGTGCGAACAGTACATATAGCTATAACGCGTATAATCCAGCTAATCGCACCGTTTCATATCTCCAAATCACATCCCCTTCCCCGTAACTGCCTGACAATTCCGAGATCCTCACAAGTCGCCAGTGATAGCCGAACCCGTGCCGAGTATGGCATCGGAAAAGCTTATGGCAGGCATGTGAATCTACGTTTATAATGAAATGTTGACAAGCGTGTGTTGAGGTTTGTACTTTGGATATTTCCTAATATTATACATTGTGCGAAATTTCTCAATCTTATGAAAATTATATCAAAAAAAACAAAATTTGTCAACTCAATCGGCTTGTGCACCAAAATAAAGATTATTGAAAGTGAAACACAGCAAAAACTATAGTGATACCTCACATAAACATAAAAATACACAAGACTTGCTGTCGTCAAAACGATGTAGCTAATGTTGTGACAAATTACATAATCATTCTTATCTTATCGCAGGCGCGTCTGATGTCCACAGACAGACTTGATCCTGATATCAGCACAGTCGCATCCCGTCCAGTTAATAGACACCACCTAGAATGTGCGGCATCCATGCAGTCATTGAGCTGATCAAAGGACAAGGCTCAACAAATCTTACCAGCAATCATGAGATAGGGCAAACTCTTCGCCGCCGCCTCTGTGCGCGCGGCCCTGACCACCTTGGCCAAGTCACCGCCAACTATGCGCCGCCACACACGCGCCACCATGCTGCGTTGCACTTCACATCGACCGTCCTTGCTCTGCGCGGCAGTGGTCTGACCCCGCAACCCTTCACCGACTCTACTTCAAACCCTACGCAGAAGAATGTACTTTGCTGGAATGGCGAGGCATGGAAGATTGGTGCGGACAAAGTGGCAGGCAACGACGGCCGGCTTCTCTTCGATCAACTCGTCGCTGCCAAGGGAGATGCTGCGCAAGTCCTGCAAGTCCTTCGTTCCATTGACGGCCCATTTGCATTTGTCTACTACGACGCATCAGCTGGCTGCGTGTATTATGGACGTGACCGTCTGGGACGGCGGTCTCTGCTGCAGAGGCGGCAGGGGGGCAAGCTGGAGCTGTCAAGCGTGTCAGATGTCGATGCAGGACCAGCTACAGACCAGCCAATTGATTTGAATGAGGCATGGACCGAGGTGGAAGCCAACGGTATCTATGTGATCGACCTCGAGAAAGATGATCTTCAACCACAACGACACAACTGGGCCACAGAACACGCCGGTGACCCGTTGATGGTCAGCGGCCTTGGCCTGTTCAATATGGACTCTGTGCCCCCAGAAGGAAGCCGCCTCACCGCAGGCTCCATATCTGTACGACGGCTCCGCGAACAGCTAACCGAATCATTATCTCTTCGCCTCGACTCTATTCCGATGCCGCCTGTTCAGCCACTGGTAGACAGTGACCACATTGACACGAGAATTGCCGTTCTTTTTTCAGGTGGTCTTGATTGTACTGTGCTGGCACGAATGAGCGACGATCTCGTGCCCGCGACACAGGGCATTGGCCTTATCAACGTCGCCTTTGAGAACCCGCGCGTCGCAGCTCACCTGCCTGCAGGGGTCACGGATGTCTACGAGGCCTGCCCCGACCGCATCACGGGCCGCAAGTCGTTTGCAGAGCTGCAGCGCGTATGCCCAAACCGAAACTGGCAGTTCATTGCAGTCAATGTTCCGTATGCCGAGAATCTACAGCATCGGCCTGAGATTATAGCCTTGATGCATCCTCACAATACAGAGATGGACCTGTCTATTGCGTCTGCGCTTTACTTTGCCGCGCGGGGCACAAACGAGATAAGTGCACGCGTACTTCTGTCCGGCCTCGGTGCTGATGAACTGTTTGGCGGTTACGGCCGGCATGGTGTGGCTTTCAAAGCAAAAGGAGGGTATGCCGGTCTGGCGGAAGAGCTGCGAGTGGACGTGGCGCGACTGGGGCAGCGCAATCTTGGACGCGACGACCGCGTGTTCTCGCACTGGGGCCGTGAAGTGCGGTTCCCATTCCTGGACGAACAGCTTGTGCGTTGGGCCATCGCCCTGAGTGCATGGGACAAGTGTGATTTTGCCCACGCCGAGGGAGAAGAAGAACAAGTCGTTGAGCCTGCTAAGCGGGTGTTGCGACTCGTGGCCTTGTCATTGGGCATGGCGGAAGTTGCTCAGGAAAAGAAACGAGCGGTATGTAATTGCTCTCTATTGTGTGTAGACCATTAACTGACGGACAGATCCAATTCGGTGCACGGACGGCCAAGATGGAGAGTGGCCGTGTCAAGGGCACCGCTGTGGTGACATAGGTAAGCCTTGATTTTTTACTTTTTTTTTCGTTTTATGTTCCCCATACGCGGCAGTGATGATGAAACAGATACTTCCGAGGCCAATGGAGCAGAAGTCAAGGCAAGTACCCCAGAACACAAAGCATGACCAGGCCAGAAACAGGTAAAACTATGAAGTGATTCGATCTTTATGGTTGAATTTGTTTCAAAAGAAACCCTTCCTAATTGATCTGTTTCTTGGCCCGGCCTGTTTCGGTTCTGAGGGTCTGTTTACTCTGTTAGCTATACACAAAATCCACAGCCAATGACGTCGTAAAGGCAAGTCTGAGCCGTAGATCGTTGTTTTGTTAAATGAACACAGTCTCTCGTTGATTGCTCATTACTTTTGTTGTTGAGGACTTTAATATACTGACTGACAGATCCTATGCACATTAACACCTTTCTGAGATACAACTGTTGAGAGCATTGATTTAATCTGACACCGAGATTTAATGCGGGAGACCCTACCCCACGAACTGAAGCTTTACCAAATCGAACGAAAATAAAAATAGATGCAGGACGCAAACCACTGTATGAGTACTGCATGCTTGCATTTAAACCGCGAAGCCATTGATCTTACTGTCTTCGTCAATCCATTTGGACGGCCTCAACTTTTCCCAATCTCTTCGGCACAATCTGAATGTGTAATCAAAGAGTAGTACTGTGAGAATCATAGTACTATCAGTGCTCACTCCCCCCGAGACCTGTGACATTCATGCCAAATACACACACTGCTGGATAAGGATGCTGCCGCATAGACGATACCAAGATAAGTAAAGCGTTGCAGTAGGTAAACATTCTCGAGTGCCTGAACGGAAGTCTGTGCCGACTGAGTGACGAGACCGGCAGCGAAGTCTAGCAGACTGCTTTGTCCGATGTGATCTAGACTGAGAGATCGTTGAGGAGCAGACCTACCAATGCACTGTTGTTCGAAATGCGGGCGCCACGATTGGCTGTTGTCTCGATAAAACTCGCCTGTAACTCTACGGTAAAATGAGACTCTGCAAAGAACTTCATTGCACGGGTTATGAAGCATGGAATTTGATTTTCTTCTGCGCCCTACTTGTGCTTGTGGACTAGGTTGGTAGCAACCTGATCGCACACTCTTTTGCCAGGCGACTCGCCTTTGGCATATCGCCCTATTGTGACGAAATGAACTTTAAGGAAGTACAGCGGTTGTGATGCGAGCGTATCTGATCGAATTATTGTCGTGCCAGCCTTCAGCAGCCTGTCCCCGAGCGAACACGCATTTGAAATATCCCTCAGTTTCGGCGGGCCAAAATGATCATCCACGACAACAATTACGGTTGCTCTTTCAGCCCAAAAAGTCTAAATGGCGATATTTATGGAGTCGGATAATGAAGTCCCAGCCGAGTTTTGTCTGCGACTTGATACCGGACTTTGCAATGAAGTAGACTGGGCCTGGACAAGAGGCGCCCCGGAGAAACGGCGGTCTCCCGTGGTGTCGATGAAATAATTTGAAGAAATGCTGTGAAGAAATTGTAAGTTCAGTTTGTAGGCTAGATAACGAGAATTATGTGATTTATAGACACAAAAACAAGTGTTGTACGTGTCTACCTGGGACAAGCTACTTTTATGTTCGATTGTAATGCAGTTGCGTGTGACCTAGTCTGCGGACCGAGAGTCTCAGAGTCCCGACTTGCCATCACCACACCTCACCGTATGAGCCACATCATGCGCTGATCTGAAATCTAGGTTGCCTCACACGGCACTTCTACAAAAAGATAGCGATGCTGGGGTGGCACCCCCGTGTGACTATGAGCAGGTTTGAATGTGCGCTTTTTAGTCTCTAACTTCCAACTATTGGCGCCTGCGGACTTCTAAGAAGCTGCATAGTATGCTTCGGCTGAGTATTTACAGGGATCGGAGTTGCAATGGGGGCCGTTATCGAAGGCCTGGATGTTCTTCTACTTTAGCTTTCATGGACTGAAAATCAATTGAGTTCCGTCCTTGCCTTTCGGGGCTGTAACTTGCTTTACCTCGTACTTACGGTGGCAGTCACGGCGGCCATGCTCAATGATTTGACGGCGCATCTCACTGCCGCCAACTGATGTACTGAGTAACACTCATAGCTACCCAACTGTTCCACATCTGCATGTAAGCCACAAGAAGAATGTCGAGGTTTTGCCTCTTATGGTTTGGGAATACGTTGGCTGTGCATGATAGAACTAAACTCATGAACTTAAACATGGTGACGTTCGTAGTGAAATCTTCAACACGTGAATCCTGCTATGCATTCGATTTAGTGTCCAGCTCATCCCAGCCACGCCACTATCGGCCTGCTGGCGGCGATGGCTGATGGAGGGTATAATCAGCACTATATATCATGCAGCGATTCCATGTCTTTCCGTAGTGTTGCCGAGTCCCGCGCCCGCGTTGAAGAATAGCGCAAGCAGTATTGTAGATAGCCGTATAGACAGTCTTGTGTAATTACGGTAGTCTAGCATTCCCCGCGGTTGCATTGCTCTGCTATTGTGTGATATACAGCTCATGCTTACCTGAAGCTATTATTGCTTCCAACCTCGCGATTTTATTTTGTTCGCTCTCCAGCGCTTCCGATCGTTATCATCCGTATCTTTGTTTTATTTCGCTTGAATCGGCTTCTTTGCCTTTCATTTGCTTTTTTCTTCATCTTCACCCAAAGATCTTCGGCCTCACTCTCGATACACAATGCTATGATGGACTGTACCGTTGCTGCCCACCCCGATTTCTACGGCGTCGGCATTCGTGCCGGCTTTTATCTTCTATGGTTTGCCGTTCTCCTCGCCGGCTGGTTTGTCCCTTCCGAAGCGGCAACCGCTCGCAATATTCTGCTTCTCTACATTCTTGCGACATTTATCGCGCTTGTTGTTGAAATCACCTCGTCGAATCTGCTTGTTGCTGCTGAGGTTTACATTGTCTTACTCCTGGTCTATTGCACCTATTATGCCTACATCCCGCTCTATCTCTGGCGTCTTGTCACTGGCTGCAGCCCTTTCTGGGACCCTGCGCGCGGCCAAGCCATTTTTGTCAGTTCTGCGAGTCGCTACGAGTCATTTGGTCGTGCTTGGTCGCTCGCGAACCTGCTCACCCAAGTCGCCATCACAGTCTTTCAGCTCTGGTTCTGGATCACTGGTGTGCAATCGCCCCCGTCGCCTGCCCCCTCGCCGTCAGGCTGCACCCAGCACGCCTTTTTCTTTGCTGAAGTACCCCTCACCAATCAGCTATTCATAGCCTTAAACGTGATCATTTGCATTGTGCTTTTGGTTGGACGCGTCGTTGAAATACTTTTCGGCGTTAATTTTCTCAAGCACCCTAAATGGCTTCGACGGAAACACCGCAAGCTGCGCAAGAAGGGCATGCGAGATGTGCGCGTCGGATGGCTCAATTTTATCAACGGCCTCTTTGGCATTTCAGTTGCAGCGATAGTGCTCGCGGGCATTGAAATGACGATCCAGTGGAATCACATTGACTCTTCAGAAATCAACGATGCCTCGACGGCGGCCCAGCTAATTCCACTGGTGGTTGGTGCAGGCATTGTGATACGGGTGTTGTGGATAGGTGTTAGAGATGGATTTGGTCGCGTGGATGAAGAGAGTGACACGGCATCGGTTGTGGTTGAAGAGACGTATGAGCGGCGGACAACCGTCGGGCCATGATCGCGTATCAGAGTACAAAGAAACGAGTACTTTCGAGCGGATAGAACCGTCGAGCCAAGACGGTTGCGATTCTAGAACAAATATCTGCCTATTTTAGATTATAGTTATTAATCGAGTTTGAGAATGACCGAAACGAAACAATCAAACAACCATCAAGATTTACAAGATAAGATGTAGAAACCAGCGAGATACGACGTCATTGATCTTTGGTGTGGGGTTACAGGGCTGATTGCCTGTTGTCGATCACTGAAACCACCGACGACGTCACTGACGTGACATGCATGTGCGAGGCATAAGTTTTATATAAATCAATACGTACGAGACCGGTCCCTCGATCTATCCATTGTCGTATCCTCAAAGCAAATCAACTTACTGCGATAATGGACTTCCTACTGTCGCTCCCAATTTTGTCCTACGTGCTGGGGCCCGGCGGATCATCGTGGTCAACCTCGATCAACCTCGTCTTCTTCTACATCACATGGACCACACTCGTTCTAACCTATTCGCCATCTCATATCCAAATAGTTGGAGTGGCCGCCATCCGACTCATATTTTACCTCTTCCCATCTCTTTTATTTTTGTTCTTTGACTTGGCCATCCCCTCACTCGCCGCCAATGTTAAAATCGCCGGCGACACTGGCTTGCCCCCGAGAGAGCGTGTCCTCGGCAAGCTACTGCTGCTGGCTCTCTTCAACATTGCCGCTGAAGCTTTACTACAAATTGCTGTTTCAATTCTCTCCTCTTCAGCTCTCGCACTCCTTTCTCTGAGCATCCCGACACTTTTTAAGACGACTGCGCCGCCCCTGCCGTGGCTGATCTTGAAACAGATCGGACTCCTATCACTAGGCAGGGAGGTAACGGTCTACTATTGCCACCGTCTATTACATTCTTCGTCGTTCCCATATCTCAACAGATGCCATACAACCTCGTATGCCCACAGCCGGAATGCACCACCATTCAGTCTTTTGTTGTTTGCCGACCACCCATTGTCCGTTTTGGTTCTGAGACTCGTCCCGCTCTATCTACCATCCCTCATCGTGCGCCCGCATCTTCTCGTCCTCTTCCTTTTCACGGCTCTCGTTACTTTCGAAGAGACACTGGTGATGAGTGGCTATACAGCCGTGCCCGGCATACTGTTGAGGGGCATCACGCGGCGCACAGCGGCGCATTATTCGCAAGGCCCTGACTCAAATATCAACTTTGGTGCATGGGGTGTTTTAGACTGGATGTATTCCACAACTCAAGTGAAGCGCCGGAAAGAGGACTCGTTTATCAAAGACGCCACTGATGAAGTCAATAGGCAACAGAGAAAAAAGAGACGCTCAAGTAAACGAGCATGAAGTGGGGTAGTCGTAGTCTATAAATTGATTTCATAATGACAAAACAATAAGTACATACAAGAAGAAAAAAACCCGAGAAACCAACGCACCTAGACTGCGAACTCCGATGACAGTATGTACCAAAGCTTTAGAGCACCCATGGACTAACAAACTTCTCAAAGTCCTTCTTCGTCAAAATCGTCCCCGGCACCTCCTCTTTATTATAAACTCCGTCTCTTTTGCCATCTCTCTCTCTTATAATCGAAGTAGCATAACGGTAGATTTTTAAAGGCCTGACTGTAGGAGTCCTTGTCTTCAGCCCACTCACCACGTCGGACATAGTGCCAATCATTTTGTGCCAGGCATCGCCTGTCTTGTGGTGCATCTCACCTTGGGGCACAAAAGTTGGCAATGACACCTAGGTGTAGATCGAAGGCTTCTCCCAATTGGTTCTGCTTTATCTCCCAATAACTGAAACTGGTGGCCAAACCTACTCACGATCTTTTTAATCAAGTTAAGAAATATTATGCAATATCGGCTAACGAATGTTTAACCCAGCATAGAAGTTGTTGACATCGCCTGGGCCATATCTTTATACCTGCATTTTCCATTGAAGTCACAGAGATTCTCCATCGAGCAAGGATCTGATTCATTGTGAGGACAGTGTACTCGGCTCATGTGCTAATAGAAAACACAAGACGACAAATAATCAAAGGGCAAGCACAAGCCATATTCATTTGAGATAGTAGCGCTTCGCCCTTAAATCAAGCAACGTCCGTAATCAAAACCATAGTTGAACCATTTTCAAGTTCAAAATGTAACAGTTGAATAGAAGCGGATCACGTTTTGTCAAGATACACAGTCTTTTCGAGTTGCATCCAAAGCAACTGGGTAGATCTGCCCGGTTCCCATGCCCCTGTTTTTAAACACCGTAGTCCGTGCCATGTCGTTACAGTGTCAGACATATGCGGGCCAGAGTCAGACTCGGCGTGGCATTGCTGTTCTTTCGCAAGCCTATCTAACATAAGGCAAATTCCCACGCCCATGCATACTTGATACCTACTCTGCACTCTGCAATTGCATTCGCCTTTGCTTGTAGCTGTCGGTTGAAAGTTCTCTTAAGGGCGTTTTTTCTTTGGGATTCGCTATTCTGAATCTAAAAGGTTTTGTGCCTCGAAAAGCTCGAAAAGGACTTATATTTCATGGTTCTGATAGTCTTTCCCTCTCTGTCCTACTGATTCATCCTATCATCTCGTATTACGTAGTTTTTATGGCATTATCATTCTTAAAAGGAAAGCAAAATTCTTCGATTTGAAGTCGGCCTGAATCTTTTCCAACGACTGAGTCATGTATTCCAACTGTTGTTTTTTCTACTCAGCCCTATGCCAATATATTAAGCGATGTAGCAGCCATTCAGCAAGCAGTCTAGGTAACATCAATCAGGACAGCCCTCGTCATTATCTCTATAAAATAACTGAACAGAAATAACAAAATATACGTTGTATCAGCAAATATACTCCGCACGGGCTTATCAATTGCAATATGGGTAATCAATGCACCGAAGTCGGGCCAACTTACAAATAGCTATCGACTTTACGGAAGAGGGCTGCAAGTGCACCCGACCTTGCATTACTCTTAGAAGATGCGGGTCTCCACTGATGATGCCAAATTGTTATTTTGAGATGGAATATTCGGATTCTCGATGTTTGCGCATTCCATGCTATAAATTTAGCATGATGTAAACAGTTTCGGGGTTCTTTCCACGAGACATGTTCGCTCATCGTCCCTTCCTATTTGATGCGGCTTCATCTTGACGTCGTACATATCTTATCTACGATAAAAATTATCGAAGTATATTTAACTAATGAATTGCTTCTTTCGGCAATGTTTGATGAGAATGGGTGCCAGGAACACATCAAACCGTCTAGACAGCAGTCTCGCCATCATTAGTAGATATTGTAACATCGATGCGAGTGGTATTTGCAGCGCTGCCATTTGCTGGGAGGCGTGCGTCCCACACGTTTTACTGACAAAGCGGAGCCTCGTGGTAATTTGTGGGGCCGCACTCGGCAAGCTTCTTTGGCTTTGATATTTTTCACTACGTTGATATAAGGATAGAGGGCTTAGAGCACAGCGGCGCGACTAAGTCGGATATTTGAAAGTGAACCCGGAGACTCTCTTCACGTTAAAGCAGCTGGAATAATAAGCTCATCGCAAATTTCGGGCTCGGACCTTTTGACCGGCCTCAACGACAACAGTCGACCCGTCCCGATCGACGACGACGACGACGACGACGACCTCCCTAGACCACCAACACCCTCCTCTACAACCACAATGCTCAACCGCCAGCTGGGCCGCCGTGCCCCGCGCACACTTCTGGCATCTACCTCCAATGCTTCCTCAACCGCCTCCATAGCTGCCGCGACACGGTGCGGGGTCCTCGTCTCCAGAAGAACGTTTGCCTCCAAGCCGCCGGCATCATCATCATCATCCTCGTCATCACAGCCCCTCGATAACGATGGCCGCAGTTTCCGTGGCCAGATGCTCGAGAGTATCTCGTCACGTATGGCTCGTGAGAAGCTCGAGCGCGAGCGCATGGCCAAGCAGCGCCAGGACTCCGCCTCGGCGCGCAATGCCGCCACCACCTTTATGCTCTTCTGTGTCGGTGTTGCCTGCTGGTACATGGGCTACAAGATGCCTCGCGACCCCGACCCGGCTTCTACGCTGCCTCTGTCAGCAACTATTGCGCCGCGCCACCGTAACGGCCGCGCCGAGCTCGAGGCCGCGTGGGCTGACTTTGTCGCCATTGTTGGCGAGGCCAACGTGAGCACGTCCGAGTCAGACATTGTGTCGCACGTGTCGTCCGAGTGGTCGACGCACCAGGACGAGCACCCTGAGACGACACCACAGCCATTCTGTGTCGTCTACCCCTCGAGCACCGATGAGGTCTCGCGCATCATCAAGGTGTGCCACTCGCGCCGCATCCCCGTGACGGGCTTCAGCGGCGGCACGTCTCTTGAGGGCCACTTTGCGCCGACCCGCGGCGGTATCGTTATTGACTTTGCGCGCCACATGGACCGCGTGATCTCGCTGCACAAGGAGGACCTGGACGCCGTCGTCCAGCCCGGTCTGGGCTGGGAGGCGCTCAACGAGGTGCTGGCCGAGCAGGGCCTCTTCTTCCCGCCTGACCCGGGCCCGGGCGCCCAGATCGGCGGCATGATCGGCACCGGCTGCTCTGGCACAAATGCCTACCGCTACGGTACCATGCGCGACTGGGTGCTGTCACTGACAGTTGTGCTGGCGGACGGCACCGTCATCAAGACGCGCCAGCGCCCGCGCAAGAGCTCGGCCGGCTACGACCTGACGCGCCTCATGATCGGCTCTGAGGGCACCCTTGGTCTGGTGACCGAGGCCACCCTGAAGCTGGCTGTGCGCCCCACCGAGACATCAGTGGCTGTCGCTGCCTTCCCCAACCTGCGCGCTGCCGGTGCGTGCGCTGCTCAGGTCGTCGGCGAGGGCGTCCCTGTTGCTGCTATTGAGGTGCTGGACGACGCGCAGATGGCGTGCATCAACGCGGCCGGCTCGACGTCGCGCAAGTGGGCCGAGGCCCCGACGCTGATGTTCAAGTTTGCCGGCAGCTCGGCGCGCGCGGTGCGCGAGCAGATCGACGCCGTGCAGGCCGCGGCCAAGGCGGCCAAGTCTGTCTCGTTTGACTTTGCCAAGTCGGCGTCGGAACAGGCGGAGCTGTGGAGCGCACGCAAGGAGGCGCTGTGGAGTGCCATTGCGACGAAACAGCCGGGCGACCGCGTGTGGACGGGTGACGTGGCAGTTCCCATCAGTCGGCTGCCGGACGCGATGGAGGAGGCTCAGGTTGACCTGCGCAAGGTCGGTCTGCGCGGCACGATTGTGGGCCACGTCGGCGACGGCAACTTCCACACGATTGTGCTGTACAGCCCCGAGCAGCGGCACGCGGCCGAGGAGTTTGTGCACCGCATGGTGAAGCGCGCGATTGAGCTCGAGGGCACGGTGACAGGCGAGCACGGTGTCGGTCTGGTGAAGCGAGACTACCTGCCGCACGAGCTGGGCGAGGACACCGTGGCGGCGATGCGCCGGATCAAGGCGGCGTTCGACCCACTGTGCCTGCTCAACTGCGACAAAGTTGTGCGGATGCAGAAGCCCAAGGCGGGCGAGATCGCCGAGTGGTAGGCTGGCTGTGTAGGAAGCAATGTTGGTATAGTGTCTGATACGTTATGAAGCATGTATAATCTCAATCATCAAGAAGTAAAATAAAAGTCAAAATGATATAAATAAACATTTGGAACAGGTTAAAATGATGTAATAATTGATGCGAGTCAAAGCCAAGATAATATGTACATGACGAGAAGAATCAGATTGCTATGCCTTTTTTGTACGCCGAATATGAAATGAACCAAAGAAAATCAAGCCAACTCAGAAAATTATTCCAGGCCACCCCATTCCTCGTCCTCGGGCTTCTCGCCAGACGCTGCCTGTTGCTTGCGCTGCTTGCTGCTGGCAATAGCATCGCGCCGGTTGTTTTCCTTGCGGCGCTCCCAGGCGCTCTTGGAGGTGATGCGCGACGTCGCCGGGGGCTTGCCCTTGCCTTCCTTGCCCTTGCCGTCCTTGCCCTTGCCGCCCTTGCCCTTGACGTCATCCTTGCCAAAGGCCTCGCGGTTGATCGTCCGGCGTGACTCGATGCCCCGTGTCTTGAGCTTCTTCTTGTCGGCCTTGCTGACCTCCGGCAGCGCATCGAGCAGCCACTGCTGGATGCCAGCATCGTCCTTCTGGCCATCCTTGGCACCACCTGCCTGCTTCTCGCTAGCGGCAATTACATTGGCCACGCTCTTGACATACGGAATGTCCTCCTTGGTGTACAACGTGACGGACAGGCCGCCCTGGCGACCGGCACGGCCAGTACGGCCGGCACGGTGCACATAGGACGCAGCCGAGGTCGGCACGTCATAGTTGACAACACCATTGACGCCGGCAAAGTCGATGCCACGCGCCAGCACGTCCGTCGTGATCAGCACCCAGACCTGGCCGGCGCGGAACTTGCGCACGACGGCCGAGCGCATGTTGTCAGCCATGGCGGCGTGCAGCACGCCGATACGGTCGGCACCGCCGGCCGCAGCGGGGATGTCAAACTTGAGCTCGTCGTGCAGCGCGGTGGCACGCTCGGCCGTCTGGGTGAAGACGAGGAAGGGCGGGCGCAGCGCCGTGGGCGCAGTCGAGCCCGATGCGGATGACGACGACGAGCCGACGACGGACACGCTCGTAGAGGGGTGCAGCAGCTGGCGCATGGCGAGCAGCTTGCCCTGCTCGCTGGCAGTGTAGACGAGCTTGTGGGTGACGTTGGGCACGGCGGTGTCCTTGAGGCCGACAACGAGGCGCACCAGGGGGCGGGCGTCGCTCTCTGCCTCGGCGTCAATGTTGTCAGAAGCACCCGACTTACGCTTTAGCATCTGCTCGGCGACAAGCTCTTCAATGTTGGAGGCCATGGTGGCGGACCAAAAGGTGGCACGCAGGTCGGGGTGTGTGCAGGCGGACCAGATGCCGAGGGTCTGGTCGCGGAACAGGGGGTCCAACAAAACGTCGGCCTCGTCGAGGACCAGGGTGCGCACAGTTGGCAGGACCTCCTTGAGCTTGATCTGCTTCTCCTTCTTGATGTCGCCCTGGTGCTCGCGCAGGGTGTTGAGCAGCATCAGGGGTGTTGTCACCAGAATGTCAGTTCTTGTGACAGTGACCTTGGCGGCCTTCTCCTTGGTCTCGTCCTCATCCTCGTCGTCCTCGTCTTCCTCGTCTTCATCCTCCTCCTCTTCCTCCTCGGCATCGCCAGCCTTGTCCGTCTGCAGACGCATGCCCTTGCGCATGTCGACAACGCGCACGCCGGTTCCTACAGCCAGCTTCTTGCCCTCGTTGGCAATCTGGTGTGCCAGCTCGCGCGTCGGCGCCACGACAATAGTATCGAGAATCGAGTTGTTCTTGCGTTTTGAGCTCTTGTCCTCCTCCTTGCCGCTGTCCTCCTTCTCCTCGGCTCTCCGCTTCAGGATCGAGTTGATGGCCGGCACCAGGAAGCTCAGCGTCTTGCCGCTGCCCGTCGGCGCGACGGCCATAAAGTCAATGCCTTTGCTCACATCCTGCTGCTCGCCCTCGCCAAATGTCGCCTTGCTGAGCGCCAGAGCAGGGTCAAGCAGCAGCGGCAGACTAGCCATCTGCACCTCAGTCGGAATCTTGTACAGCAGGCGGTCGAGGTTGTCGGCGAGGCGCGCCGACAGGTTGTACGTCTGGCGCAGCTGCGAGAACGCCGTCAGCGGCTGCGGAAACAGCTGCTTCTTAGCGTCATCCTTGGCCTGCTTGGTGGCCTCGGCGGCGGCCTGGTCACGCGCCTTCTGGATCTTCTTGGCCAGCTTCTCGGTGCTCAGCTCCTCCTTGTTCTTAAGAGCCCGCTTGCGCTGCTTCTCGACAACAGCCTCAGCAGCCGCTTCGGCGGCGGCGGCGGCAGCGGCCTCGACAACGCCCTTGCGGTCAGCCAGCAGCGTCAGCTTCAGGCGATGTGACCGCAGGATCTGGCGGCACTCATCCTCGTCAAGCAGGGCCGACTTTTTCTTCTCGATATCGCGCTTCTGCTTCTTGGCGCGCGCCTTGTCCTTGGCCGGCTTGGGGTCGGTCTTGTTTTCGCTAAAGAAATCGAGCTCGTTCATGTCGACGTCTTCATCGCTGGCATAATCGCTGGCATCACCGCCATCGCTCTCGTCATCTTCGGATACCGCAGTAGTCGTGGCCTTGCGCTTCCGCGACTTCTTAAGCGCAACCGGGTCGTGGTACAGCTGGGGGTTGGCGCTCGAGCCGGAGGACGGCAGGGTGGCTGCGCCGGTGGGGAGGAAGTTGTTGTTAAAGCCGGCGCCGTTGGCTCCCTTGCCGCCGGTCTGCTTGATTCCTCGTGAGAGGACCTTGAGAATATCCATGATGGGTGGTATATGGTCGAAACAACTAATATCAAAGCATAAAGCGCCAGCAATTCTTCCAAATGGCCTACATGCAAAAAAAAAGTTTGGGGTGGCAGAATGGAGGACCCACTTATGTAACGATAACGATAAGAGTGGTAGGCGGTGTGAGGAATGCGCTAGTCCTATTTTGCCTCAACCAACCAAGTTGATCATGAGTTGAAACTCGTTAACAACTACGAGTTGACAACTGAGTTGAGAACTCAATCAGGCATGTTTTCGGAATTTTAATATATAGTTGAAAAGCTTAAATTTTATACTAAATTATAGCATCAATCTATCAAAGTCGTATTTTTTGCTAATTTTATGACACGACATGACTTCAGTATTGTTTTCTTGGGAAAACACGTTTTTCTTGGAAAACTATTTCATGTATAATTAAATATTAGAAAAGCAAGAATTTACGTCTTTTGTCAGGAGAAAGCCAAAATCAATGCAAATGTAGATACCCCAAGCCCATAATTAGAATGGATGATGTCCGGCCTATTTCCTACGACTTGCAGTTGGAAACACACTTCAGCCTGACCAGGATAGCATAGCGACTCTCACACAACTCAATGCATGCGGATACAACCTTACGTATACACGGCCTATCCGCAACATGCCAAGACAATGCCAGCGAGAAGCAGGAAGGAAGAAGTGAAAGCAGGAAAGAGACAGAAAGAGAAAAGCATCGCCGTTGACTTTCTGATGTCTAAATCTGTAACCATCATCACCACCTTCAGCGTCTACATATCTCCGATAAAATTTGTCCGTCAGTGGAATTGGATAAGCCGACTAGTCTGTACAGAGTAGCTGCTCGTAGTTCCGCAGTATTCTAAAGAATGGCGACTGACTCGACCTGGGCTGGTGAGCAACAGAATGTGCCGTCTGCCGCAGCTCCACATCCTTCGCAGCTGAAAACCAACAAAAGAGGGGGCAACTAAGCCCAAGCCCCGCGGAACGTCATCAGCTCGCGCGCTGGCACGCTGCTCTCGACGGAGTACTACTGTTAAGCAGTGACACAGTGCTGCTGTCTCTCCCTTGTAGGGAACCCAAGCTTCCGATCACAATACGTCGAAGGGGACAAGTAGAATAAGGCCGTCAGCTACTGGGTATGAAACACTAATGGACTAATAATGCTCTTTTTTGTTTTATTTTGATTTTATTTTTGATATAGCTTGATGAACAATAAATACGTAGACTCTTCCGACTGCCCCTCGATCTGTCTAGGCCTCTTCTCCCACAAATCCATTTACACCGTGATCTATTCAAACCCAATCAACCACACAAATACTCAAAATGTTCGGCAGAAACGACGACGACAACAACAGCCAGGGTAAGATTGACTGCTGTTTTCTTTAGTGGCGCTTGCTGACAATCCAGAGTACGGCCGCCAGAACCAGGGCCAGAACCAGGGCTACGGTGGTGACAACAACAACTACGGTGGCAACCAGGGCCAGAACCAGAGCTACGGCGGCAATAACAACAACAACAACAACTACGGAGGTAACAGCAACTCCAACCACGGCGGCAACCAGGGCGGCAACTCCAGCTACGGTGGCGGCAACTACAACGGCGGCAACAGCAACTACGGCGAGAGCAACAACAACTCCAACTACGGAGGTAACAACAACGGCGGCGGCAACTCGGGCTACAACAACAACAACAACAACAACGGCGGTAACTCTGGCTACAGCGGCAACTCCGGCTACAACCACCAGGATGATGATGACCTGAGTGGTGCTGCCCACGCCGCCACCCAGCACGGCAGCGGCGAGAGCTCCAACTTCTTTGCCGACATCCTCCAGCAGATCGGCGGCAACAAGAGCCACCTGGCCAACCAGGAGGTTGACGAGAATGGTGCGTTTTAGTATCCTAGTCCCCAGTCAAAATTACGTGCTAACAAAAAAAAACAGCCGCTGTTCAGAGTCACCAGCAGTTTTTCGGTGGTGGTGGCAGCAGCCAGCAGGCCACGTCGAGCGGCATGGGCAGCGCCGCTGCCATGCAGGCCCTCAAGATGTTCTCGGGCGGCTCCGGCTCGACGGCCTCGGCCGGTTCGCAGAGCCAGTTCATTGGCATGGCCATGAGCGAGGCGAGCAAACTGTTTGACAGCCAGAGCTCGCAGGGCAATGTTGCGTCGGGTGCGAGCAAGCAGTCGGCCGTGCAGAAGGCGGGCGAGATGGCTCTGCAGATGTACCTCAAGAGCCAGGGTGGCGGCAGCAGCTCATCGAGCAGCGGCGGCATTGGCAGCCTGCTGAGCATGGCCAGCAAGTTTATGTAGTTCTGTACCAGAGATATAACCCTGTAGAACAATCGCAATGGGATGAAGAGCAAACTCATTATGATAGCGTGCCAAGAGATACTGATCTGATAATTTATTTCCATTTCCAAGCTCGGGAACCGACCTGACAAAGCTTTGACCTGCAAGGGTACTTAAGCGAGAATGGCTATGGTGCCTGATCATAGAGACCTGCAGATTGTATTGATTGCAGGCCAAGTTGCCTGGAATAGATCTTCCGACAGTCTCAGAATCTGGGGTAAGGTAGTAGACGGACCTCGGCAAGTCAACAAGTCGACTAATCCATAGCTAGCGTCGCGGGGAACTTACACGGTGAAAGAGTCCTATATAACACTCTGGCAACGTCAGCTCGTCAGCTTTTCAGATTGTTTATATTAATACTATTCAACAAATCTTGCAATGCCAGAACCAAAGCCTGAAAACAAAAATGCAGCGCCCTTCCCGGGCTTCGATATCCCCGTGTCGTCGTACGTTGCCGAGACAAAACTCCCCGATATCCAATTCAGACACCATCCGGCCGAGTCGCCAACTGTGACCCCGGTAATCGTTGTCGTGCTCGACCGCCCGCAGGCGAAAAATGCATTCTCTCCAAATATGGCCCGCTCAATCGTCACGGCTTTTGGCCTCTTGTCGCGCGACGATCGCGTCAAATGTGTCGTGCTGACCGGCAGCGATCCTGAAAACCGAGTCTTTTGTGCCGGCGCCGACCTTAAGATTGGCTTTCGCGCTGGCAATGCATCGAGCGACCAGAAACCAGAAGACTTTAGAGACAATGGCGGCATCGTGTCGTTGGCCATCTACAACTGTCGCAAGCCTGTGGTGGCGGCACTCAACGGCAGTGGCGTCGGCATCGGCATAACCATGACGCTGGCTGCCGACATCCGTGTCGCGAGCAGTGCGCCGGGTGCCAAGTACGGCTTCGTGTTTTCGCGCCGCGGCATTGTGATGGAGGCGTGCTCGTCATTTTTCCTGCCGCGCCTGGTGGGTACGTCGGCGGCCGTGTACTTGACGACGACGGGCGCGGCGCTGCCGGCATCGCACAAGATGCTGTCGCCGCTGTTCGCCGAGATTGTGCCGCCGAGCGAGGTGCTGCCGGTATCCCTCAAGCTGGCCAGCGATATTGCAGCGACGACAAGCACGGTAAGCACACGCCTAATGAAAGACTTGGTGACGCGCAGTGCAAACTCGCCGGAAGAGGCACATCTTCTGGAAAGCGCCCTGCTGTACGAGCGGTTCGGAAGCGCGGACATGCGCGAGGGCGTGGCGAGTTTCAAGGAGAAACGGCCGCCACAGTTTCCCGGCAGTCTCGAGCGAGACCAGCTGCCAGCATGGCCGTGGTGGGACACGCAAGTTCTAGCCAAAGCAGACGAGCGATCGAAGCTGTAGATGACACTGCTATACAATAACAAAAGACACGGTTACGAGGCACTGAAGATCTAGGGCAAGAGAATGATCATGAATACACTGTATTCGTTGTTGGAGAGAAAATATAAAGAAGACAAACGGCGCCGATAATGAAGAGAGAATTTCGTGTATATAAGAAAGGAGAGACAGCTAAAATACAGACAAAAGGCTATCCGACTGTATAACCAAGGTCGGAGCAATAGAGGAGACCAAAACCCCATAAGCCATGAAACAAAACAATAACTCCAAGGGGAACATATTCGTGTATCGTGTTCAAACCCATGACCGACAAAGGAAAAGACAAAAGAAAAGACGAAAGAAGAGATGAAACAAAAATAAAAGTAGAGTAGAGCAGAGAAAAAAGCCCAGGACACGTACTGGCTAAAACACAGACGTAAACAATACAACATACAAATGATAGTGAGAATGATGAGGGGGAGAGAAGACAACAGAGCAGAAGAGCCGGAATAGCAATAGCAGGTGAAACCCAAAAAGACGAGAACCCGAGGAGCAACGGGGAGAGCCCGAGGAGATATAAACAAACCAAAGAGAAATAGGAGAAGAGGAAGAAACCGTGCCGCCGCTCTACAGCATATATGCTGCTTTTGTGATGAGGCCAAAACTAGCACAAGAGCCGTCCGTATACTGAAGGGTTGTTGGTTTTACTGTCTAACTTGCTCACGGCGTTTTCTGCGATAGCATGACCGACAGAGTGTTTTTGGCCCTTGAGGCCCCGTGTACCACTCGAAATTCGAAAAGGTACGCTCGCATGTCAGGCAGACCCGAGGCTCGGGCCGTGTTTCTTTCATCTTCGGTCGCCTATTTCTGCGATAGCATGACCGACAAAGTGTCCTTGGCCCTTCAGGCCCTGTGTACCAACCGTAAGCCGGAAAAGAACGATTGCATGTCATGCAGACCCGAGGCTCAGGCGGTGTTTCTTTTATCCTCGCCGAGTGATTTTTCTTGTAACATGATCTGCAAACTGTCCTTGTCCCGGCAGGCCCTATGCACCAGTATGTCAAACTGGCCGATAACGAGCGTTTGCATGCCAGGCAGACCTCAAGCTCAAGCGATGCTCTTTTTGCTGTTGCATTTTGCTTTGCCATCAAGGTTCTCCAATAGCATGATGTACAGACTGTTTTTGGCCCGTAAGGTCCCGCATACCATCTTGTGGTTGAAGAAGACTCGCATATATAATAGATACAAGGCGGAGGCAGTATGCTTGCAGCATGGCGTCTCTCCTCGCTTATAGCCCGCTTCAGGCGGCTTTCCGGGTTGCACTCTTCGCAGGGTGTTGGCCCGACAAATCCCCAGGGCCATTTATTGCATGCACACGATTGGCACAGTGAGCAAAAATGATCACTGCCGGCAGCCCTCTGGTCGTGGCACGTAGTGCAGAGATTCGTTGATATGTTAGGAGTCGTGTACTATTCGCTCAAGTTTTCAGCGCCACACCCGGTGCATGCATTCGCGGCGATAGTGCCCTATGCCATGCCAGCCGATCCGTTATTATGGGCCGTACCTGCGCCAGGGCCGGGAACAGTACCGGGCATCGTCATTGCGGCTGCCTTTTTCTTCTCTTTCTTCTCCTTCTTGGCCCACCGCAGGCCGCACGCGTTGCAGAGCGTCTTAGGCCCACCGGGGCCTTTACGCCACTCGGGCGAGTCCAGAGTGCCACAGTCATTGCAAACATACTCGTCAGCGACCCGCAGCTTTTTCTTCTTATCACTGGCCACGACAGCGCCAGCAGTACCAGACATTCCGCCACGGTCAGCGCGGTTTGCAGAGATGGCAATGCCTGCATCACCCTTGATGAGGCGCGGGCTTCGGTTGCCGGTGGAGAGGCCTTTGCTTCGCTCGCCCTCGGCGTAATATAAGCCGGTGAGAAGCGATATTGTGTTGGCTGCCGATGGTCCACCGGCACCTGTGCTTGTGCGCTTGCCGCCAACCGTCGTTGTTGACGACGAGCCGGTGATACCAGAGATGGTGCTGCTACCATTGCCATCGTGGGTGCCTGTCTTTCCGTCGTTGTAGCGCATCATTTTATCGAGGAGCGAGTCCGACTTGTGGGCCGAATTACCCTCCAGGTTTTCGCGCGTCAGGGCAGGGTTCTGGGCCATCAAATTGGTGTATTCTTCACTGGACATGTTTTGAGGAATACCTCCAACCAGGCTAGCAGGCAGGTTGCCCATGGTCAGGACACCAGCAGAGGGGGGCAGCATGGAATTGCCGCTGATGCCTGTGCGGAAGATTGCGGCTGCACCGGACCCAGACCCCGCCAGCCCGTTGTCTGAAGTGCCGAGGTCCGACCGTCCATCAATGCTAGGACGCCAGATGCTGTTTTGGCTTTGGCTTTGTGTTTGTGTGTAAGCCTGACTCTGGCTTTGGGCAAGCGACTCGTCATCGCGATCTTCGGATTCCTCCTCCCGCCGGAGATCATCGATGCGGCGCCGTAGCCGCTCATTCTCCATTTTATGCTCTACAAAAGAGTCCAGCAAACTGGCGTTCTTTGTTGGGTAAGGACGTGCCACCAGGAAAACCGCCTGGCAAAAAGGCGACATGTTGGCCGTGCTGCGGGCATAGCGAGATGATGCAACATGAGCGTGGCCCACAACCTCAACGATAGCGTACGGTTCGGTACCAGCAGATGTCTCGCTGCCTTCCATATCCTCGTCATTGGCCTCACCATTGGTGTCGTCATTGTCGCCATTATCGCCATTGACAGATTCGCCATCGTTGCTGGCGTCATCATCATCGATAATGACACTGCCACTCTCTGGGTCGAGCTTCTTCTTGGGCTTGTAGCTTCCCTTGCGAATGCGCATGTACATGCGCAGCTGATTGCCAGACGCGATGCTAGAGTTGAGATCCGCCAAGAAGACAGCCCGGTCGTCGCGGTGAACAAGCTTGTTGAGAGACAGGCCGACAACGCCCTTGGTCGAGTATCCCAGCACAGACGTGACGCTTGGCGAAGCGAACTTGATGCGCTGGTTGCTGTCGATGATGATGAGCACGTCTCTTATCTCTTTAATGAGTTTAGCGGTCCAGTTCTTGCGACGTGTGAACTCGGTCAGCGATGCGGTGGGGTTGTTTGCCGCAGACCCTGCTGTCCCAGCCGTGGCCAACGCAGACGAGCTGTTAGCCTGGATAAACGCGTCGACGGGCTTTGGGCCACCACCAGGCTCGTTGGCACCGCCCGGGCCGCTGTCGCCGGCACCTACATCAACCATATCCAAGTCCTTGTCGAGGCTTTCCTCAAGGGCAGTACTGGAGCCTGGGTTGGTTGCAGTCGCGGTGTAGCTTGGCGGGGCAAACATGGCCGCCGGGGCAACGGTTTGAGGGTCAAGGCCAGAGCTGGCTGCCCTAGACGTCTCGGCAGGATTAACGGAATTGATGTCGAGAATGCCTGGAATTGTGGTGAGGCCGTCTAAGAAAGACTGGTCATTGAAATACGCCATGATATCTTCGTCTGCATCCTGTGCAGTCTGTTGAAGAGTGCTTTGTGCAGGCAGAGGCATCTGCTGCATCTGTGCCACCTGATTCAACTGCGCCATCTGGTTCATCTGCTGCATCTGATTCATCTGCTGCATCTGGTTCAGTTGGGACATCTGGGGCATCTGTGAAATCTGACCGGGGTTCGGGCCGGGCATTTGACCAGGTATTTGGCCAGGCATTTGCAGCGGCACCTGGCTGGCGTTTGCTGCGACCATCGCGGCCATTGACTGTTCATCAGTCATCATGTTCGGATCTTGGCTGCCATTGGCGTAACCGTAGAATTGGTTAAATTGCTGATTGGACATCTCGCAAAGGGTGTTGTTGTATGCGAGAGCGGCGCAGGATATCAATATAAGACAAAGATAGGTTGTGAGGCTAGAAGGGCATCGGAGCGTGCGTGGTCGGACTGCGATAGAAACCGAAGACGGCGCATCAAAGTAGCTAGGGACGGCCGTGCCGAGAAATTGAAAAAAGCAGGCGCTCACAGGTGCACATGCTCTGCTATAGAGACGACGAGATGCGGGTTGCCGGGCTCAACGAGCGGCGGTCGAAGATGATGTATTTTGATGGTATGGCTTGAAAGGAATGGTGCGAAGGTCGGAATAAGGTAGGTATAAGGTAGAGATAGAAGCTAGTGGCCTGAGCCTGACGTGCCGATGGCCGACGTGGTTTGTATGATGCGACGATGTGACGATGTCGGGCCAGGAAGCAAAAAGCAAGCGGCAGAACAGGGCGCACGACAAGGCACGAAAATGCCAAAAATGACCAATATCGCAATAAGAGCTGTTGACTGCTGATGTGATGTTGTAGTATCTGATGATAATGTAGGCTTGTAGGGCGCGCGGACGACCAGAAGAGAGATATCGACAGAACGACGAACGAGGGGGTGTGTTGGAAGTGTCGATGCTTGAGGCTCGTCACTCTGTCGAAAAGCAAAAACCTCAACCAAAGGGCTGGTCCTAAAAGAAATACCAATAAAAAAGGCAGTAATTGGGCGATGTAGGTTATTAACAAAAAGTACCTCGAAGCTCCTTCCCTCTACGAGTATGGGTCTTTCCTTTTTCTCGATACTTGCCACTTGCTCTTTCCTCTTTATTGCTATTATCCCCTCGCCTAAGAAAAAGTACTTTGTACTTTGCACGCGGGCGCTGGGCGCTGGGCTGGCCCCTCCCTACATTGGCTACGCTATCCACTATAAAGTATCGGAGGCGAAAGAGGGGAGCTTCCCATAGGTGGTGGGTGGTTCGGTTGTCAGGCAATTTGGAGGCTATCCTGCTGGCCCATACCGATGCTGGGGGAGAACCCTGGCACTAGCTATCGCATGTTAATATTACTTTAAGCAGGCATGCACATTGCGATGTAAGAATATCTACACTGCCACATACGTCGTTATTATATAATCAGTGTGTCTGTTGGAGCGCGGGAAGGTGCGATAGAGGCCGTGCGTCCGTGATCGCTCTTTCCTTTTTCGCACAATGGGCGCATTGTGCGCATTGCACCTGCCCATTAAGCTTGCTTTGGTTTGCGAGGGCCAGCCTGTTTGATATCGCGGGTACGACTATCCGCTGGAAAGGACATTGAGACAGTAGGTGCTACTGGCACTCGGGTGACTGCTCTGCCGGAAGCCACTAACATTAGCCACTGGCAAGCACGTAGATACAGCGAGGCTGCGCTGATCCGGAGCTTATGCCCCGGTGATTATTAACACTACTGCTGACTGCAACATCACACTGCAGCCATAGAGTAACAGAACACGAAAAAAAGAGGGACGAGAAAAGAAGACAAAAAATCATCATCCTGACATCAGCTACAACATGCACACGATTAATAGTCGCTTTGATATGCACATTGGAGGCACTGATGCATGTCTCGTGTGCACCTCTCAGCTTTCCCCCCTTGCTGTATCTTTTCCCATCTCCCGTTTCCCATATCTCAGCCACATTGCTATCGGAATTATCAAACGTAGACCCGTCAAGCTAGACATATTCTACTTGAAGAATTCAGTTTGACTGGGGAAACACTTTTCTTTTTCTTTCAGATCCAGGACCGGAGGGCGATATAAGCGGTCTTGGTCAAAAGGCGAGATCCGTGATAGAATATGGTTGTAGAAAAAAAGATGATGGTGAAAAGACTGAAAAAAGAAGTCAAATTAACAAAATAAACTAAAGATTAGAAAACATAGTAATAAGAAGTAATAAAGTCTCTCAGGCCATACGAGAAAGTGACTCGATCTTTCAGGGTTGCACTCAGGCACTCAGAGACCCTGAAAATCTAATCAACGGCCTTCCCAAGACACCAAAACGACATGTGTGCCCCACGGCATAAACAAGATGCAGCATATGAGTGGACAGCACGAATCCCCGTTACGGCCGTGTGACGTAGTCGAGGCATCGGCCTGTCCAGAGCAGATCAAGGGTCTTATTCCTTTGCCTCTTTGCAGTCGTATTGGTGGTGTCGAGGTGTCTTGGCTGTGTGCTCCCTTCAGGGTCTCTATTAATAATTAACAAAAGTCTCCAAAGCTGGAACTGCAAACAGGATTTGTCTTGGTTTTACCGGGCTCTTGCGGGCGGTGGCTTGAGCTCGACTTGGCCAGCTTGATCTTTGCAAATCTGGTTGCAAATGACTAATCAACACTGTGCGTAAGGACATAACTACACGGTATAACACTGTAGGGCTGGTCCCGTGAGCCCGCGCTTTGCTCTTTCCGCGCTAGGCAGACACGCGCTCCAACGTTGCTGCACCGCGTCCGCCCATTAAACTTTGGCTTGGGGCATCGACGTCTGAAGCATCACGACTCTGGCTGCGTCTGCTTGCCAGCCTCACTTGATGACAGACTGCTGGATTTAATTAGCCTGTCTAGCTCAAGGTTGCTGCATCTCATTGTGCTGTCTATGGACTTGGTCTTTTTCATCTTGTAACCGACAAACGGCCCAATCCGCTACAATGTACGTTGTCTTGTCTTGACTTGCCTCAGATGACCGTTGAAGCTGTCCTCTGCTCTATGAATATCAAGATTGAGCTAAATACTAACGCATCATACAGGTGTACGTATGCAATATCTCCGACTAGCTTTAATCTCATGATCAAAACATCTAACATGCCACAGCCAAGATCGAGAAGCTAGGAATCCGGGGGTAAGTTAACATCATCCAGCATCAACAGAGACATAAATCAGTCGCGCTAACACCATACAGCATCCGCTCCTTCAGCCCTGCGAGCCAGGAGTCCATGCTCTTCAACACTCCTCTAACCCTGATTGTCGGTTACAACGGCTCTGGAAAAACGGTATGTCTCGGCATCACGCGAGCATCTTCTGCCCACAGAACATCTTATTAATAGCCAGACTATTATCGAAACCCTCAAGTATGCCACCACCGGCGAACAGCCCCCCAACAGCAAGGGCGGTGCCTTTATCCACGACCCAAAGTTATGCGGCGAGAAGGAGGTTCTCGCCCAGGTCCGCCTGTCCTTCCAGTCGACCGTCGGCCAGAAGCTTGTTGTCACACGCAGTCTACAGCTTACCATGAAAAAGACACAGCGCTCAATGAAGACCCTTGATGGCTCCCTCGTCATCTACAACAACGGCGAGCGCACCGGCCTCTCGACAAAGGTCGGCGAGCTCGACGAGCTCGTGCCGAACTACCTCGGTGTGTCGCCCGCCATCCTCGAGTCCGTCATCTTCTGCCACCAGGAAGAGTCCATGTGGCCCATGAGCGAGCCGTCCGCGCTCAAGAAAAAGTTTGACGAGATTTTCGAGGCCATGAAGTACACAAAGGCCATTGACAACCTCAAGGTCGTGCGCAAAAAGCAGGGCGAAGAGCTCACACGGCTCAAGCTGCTCGAGGCTACCAACAAGGCCACCAAGGAAAAGGGCCAGCGCGCCGAAAAGTATTTGGCATCCCTACAAACGCAGATCGATGACCTGCGCGAGCAGAGCGACGAGCTCAGCCGTGAACGCGACGAGCTCGACGAGCTGGTCCGCGACCGCCGCGGCAAGGCCGCCACTGCTGGCGAGACTGTCAGCCAAATCAAAGCCACGCGCGACAAGATGAACGAGTACCAGAAGATCGTCGACCAGCTCCAATCAAGCATTGTCGTACGCAGAGAGTCAGACGACTGGCTCCAGAAGCACCTGCAGCAGTACGAGGAGGAGGTCCAGCGCATCAAGAGCAACAAGCAGCGCAAGCAGTCGCGCCTGCAGGAGCTGCGCGCCGAGCTCGACTCGTCACGCCACCGCCTGGGCTCCAAGCAGGCCATGCAGGGCAAGCACCAGTCTGACAAGGAGCTGTATGAGCGCCAGCTGCAGGACCGCATCCGCATGGTCCACTCGGCCGCCCAGCAGCATGAGATTCGCGGCTTCGAGAGCGACGAGCTGCGCGACAGCCACATCCAGGAGTTTATGCGTCGCATCGAAAAAGTGCTGTCCGACAAGGTTCGCGACATTGATCGGCTCAAGCGCGACAATGCGCGTGCGCTTGAGTCGGCCGCCGCTGCCATCTCGGAGCAAGAGACAAGAAAGGCTGGCTGTGTTCAAGACCGCATGGCCGCCAAGAACCGCATTGCCAAGATCGACAAGAGCATGGCCAGCCTGCAGGCCGATATCAAGCGTCTGAATGTCGACGAAGGTGCCGTCGCCGTCTACCAGTCTACGTTTGATGACATTGAGGCCCGCCTAAAGAAGGTGAATGAAGACATTCAGTCGTCGGGCATTGACGGCGAGATCGAGCAAGAAAAGACGCGGATCGTACAGCTCGAAAATGAGAGCCAGAAACTCAACCGCGACTTGGTCGAGTACACCCGCCGCGCCGCCGACCGTGCCCAGCTGGATCTGCGCAAGAAGGAGGCTGCCGACCGCCGCCGTCGCTTGGACACACTGACATCGACGTGGACCAGTAAGCTGGCCAACATTGTCGGCGAGGGCTGGAAGGCCGAGTCCATTGATGCCGATTTTCAGTCTGTGCTCCAGAGGCACGTGTTGAGTGCTAGCTCTGCACGCAAAAACGTAGACGGAAGTCAGCAAGAGCTAAAGCAAATCGAGTACAAGCTGTCAACGATTCGGGACCGCCAGAAAAAGGCATCTGCAGACCTCGCACGCTGCCAGTCTGCCGTACTCGATGTTCTCAAGGCGGTCAAGGCCGGCGGCGAGAATGGACCTGCCGAGTCTGTCTCCATCGAGGAGTACCAAGAAGAGCTGGACAACCTCGAGTCCGAGATCCTGACGGCCGAAAAGGATATTAGTTTGTTTGACCATCTCAAGGACTACTACTCCAAGTCCCAAAAGGTGATTAACCGCTTCAACAAGTGCTCGCTGTGCGATCGGTCGTTCCAGGAGCAGCCGCGCGAGCGGTCCAAGCTGCTCGAGAAGATCGCCAAGAACCTCGACGACAAGCAGAAGAAGGAGCTCGAAGAAGAAAAGGACATACTGGAGCAAAACCTCGGCCAGCTGCGGGCGGTGCGTGCGCAGTACGACACGTATATGCGCCTGCAGACCGAGCAACCGAGCCTGCGCGACGAGCTCAAGGCGGCGGAGGCGCAGCGCGACGTTCTTGTGCGCCAGCTCGAGGATTTCGATGCCGTGTTCAAGCAGGCCGACGAGAAGCGCGTCGACGTCGAGTCGATGAGCAAGACGGTCGCCAGCATCTCGCAGGCGATGCACGACGTCGCCGACTCGGAGCGGCAGATTGAGAAGATCGAGTCGCAGCAGGCGTCCGCCAGCGTGTCGTCGTCGCACAGCGCCGACGAAATCCAGGAGCTGCAGGCAGCGTGCTCGGACCAGCTGCGCAGCGCCAAGGCGCGCGCAACAAAGCTGAGCGACGACCGGCAGCGCATGATTGACAACGCACGCACGCTGCAGCTCGAGCGCAGCGAGCTCAAGAACAAGATTGACAAAGCGACGGGCGAGGTCGAGCGCAAGGCAAACCTGCTGGCGCAAATCCAGTCGCTCAAGGACGAGACAGCGCAGCAGCGGGCGCTGATCCAGCAGACGGACGCAGACCTTGATGCGCTGGAGCCCGAGATTGAGAAGCTGCGCAGCATCCGGCAGGCGACGCTGGACACGTGCAATCAAAAGGAGCGCGATGCGAGCAACGCGCGCGACGTGATCTCACAGTCGGTCAACGAGCTCAAGCGCACGAGCCGCGACATTGACGGCTACATTGAGCGCGACGGGCCCGGTCTGCTGGCAGCCAATGAGCGTGACATTGCACAGCTACACGAGGCAATTGCCGATACGGAGCGTGACGCGCTCAGCCTCGATGCCGAGGTGGTCGGCATGGACCGCGAGATTGACAACAGCGACCGCGAGAAGAGGAACATTGCCGATAATTTGCAGTACCGCGAGTACGAGCGTACCGTCGCGGAGCTTGTGCACGAGCTGGAGCTACTTGAGGACCGCAACGCGCAAGAGGACTACGACCGGCTGTCGCACGAGGCCATGGGCTTTGAGGCGCACCGCGACAAGGTGACGGCTGAGCGTGCGGCGATCTGGGGTAGCATGCGGTCCAAGGACGACGAGCTGACGCATCTGCTGGAGGAGTACGAGCAGGAGTACAAAGATGCCGAGGTGCGGTACCGCGAATCGCACATTAGAGTTGAGACGACCAAGGCGGCGATCGACGACCTGGGGCGGTACTCGGCGGCGCTGGACAAGGCGATTATGGAGTATCACGCGCTGAAGATGGAGGAGGTAAACCGCATTGCGGGTGAGCTGTGGCGCGCGACATACCAGGGCACGGACATTGACACGATCCTGATCCGGTCGGACAACGAGTCGGCAGCGGCGAGCACGACGAAGCGCAACTACAACTACCGCGTGTGCATGGTGAAGCAGGACACAGAGATGGACATGCGCGGCCGCTGCTCGGCGGGCCAAAAGATGCTGGCAAGCATCATTATCCGGTTGGCGCTGGCCGAGTCGTTTGGCGTCAACTGCGGGCTGATTGCGCTGGACGAGCCGACGACGAACCTGGACAGCGACAACATCCGGTCGCTGGCAGTGGCGCTGCACGCGATCATCCAGGCGCGGCAGGCACAGGCCAACTTCCAGCTGATTGTGATCACGCACGACGAGGAGTTCCTGCGGCACATGCGGTGCTCCGATTTCTGCTACACATTCTACCGCGTTGCGCGCGACGACCGGCAGAACAGCATCATCACGCGGGAGCCCATTACTCAGTTGATGGAGGGTTAGATAGATGAGAAGCATAGCACGGCGTTTGGTTTTTTGGATCTAAAAGATCATTCAAGATGAATTGGGAGACATTTGCATTATTCATTATCATCATATTGTACATTAAGCGATGTTGAGAG
Organism: Ophiostoma tasmaniense; assembly: GCA_022392925.1. NCBI lineage: Eukaryota > Fungi > Ascomycota > Sordariomycetes > Ophiostomatales > Ophiostomataceae > Ophiostoma > Ophiostoma tasmaniense. The sequence goes on along the minus strand of JAKRGK010000027.1, from coordinate 98,123 downwards.
AGATTACTGTTTCATGGCGACGACGTGCTGCAGCGTGCCAAAGCTCAGACAGTCCGAAATCCGCGGCGCGCCCGTCATCAGCATTACCAGCCGCTCAATGCCGCAGCCCCAGCCGCCCGTCGGCGGCAGTCCGCTCTCGAGGGCGGCAATGTAGTTCTCGTCGACGGTGTTGGCGTTGGCCTGCTCGTCGGCCTGGTGTTGCATCTTGCGGCGCTGCTCGGCCGGGTCGTTTTCCTCTTCATACATGTTGGCGAGCTCGCGGCCGTCCACGAAAAGCTCGGCGCGCGCGGCGACAAGCTGGCCTGTCTTGGGGCACACGAAGCACTTGGCCAGCGGCGACATGCACGCGGGGTGGTGGATGATAAACAGCGGGCCGTACGGCCGGCCGTGGGGGTCGGTGACCGACCGCGGTTCGAGGTACGTGCCGGCCAGGCGGTCCAGCAGCTTGGCCAGACGGCCACCATCGGCATCGCCCACTTCGTCGGCGCCGCGGCCCTCTGCGTGGCCGTTGGATGCGAGCAGCTGGCGCAGCTGGTGGTAGGCGTCGGTTGCCGACAGATCGGGCAGCTTGAAGCCCAGTGCCTGCTCAAGGGCCGGGATGAATTCGAGCTGCAGGAACGGCGGGCCGGCGGCGATTCTGTTGACGGACGCCGAGATCTTTTCGGGCGAGATGTACGAGTCTGCGGGTAGTTGCGAGCCGTGCTGGCGGCGGAACTTGATGGCCGAGCGGGCCAGCTGGGTCAGCAGCAGCTCTGTCTGGTACATGAGCTTGGGCAGTGTCCAGTAGGTGGCATAGAACTCGCACGTTGTGAACTCTGGGTTGTGTGTGGCGTCGATGCCTTCGTTGCGAAAGGACGGGCCGATCTCAAAGACGCGGTCGAGGCCGCCGACAACGAGTCGCTTGAGCCACAGTTCGGGTGCGATGCGCAGGGTGAGACTGCGTGAGTCACTGTCAGAAGACGAAGCCGCCTCGCCGTGGGTGGTGGCAAAGGGCCGGGCAGCAGCACCACCGGACAGGTCGGCGAGGATCGGCGTCTGCACTTCAATGAAGCGCTGGTCTTCGAAAAAACCGCGCATTTCTCTCATGATCTGCGAGCGCATGCGCAGGGTGGCGGCAAGCTCTGTGTTGACGAGCAGGTCGAGGTGGCGGCGCAGGGCACGAGTATCGCGGTCGGACAGGCGCGCAGGCAGCGGTGCGAGCGACGGGGTGTAGACGCGCGGCATGGCGTCGGCGTCGAGGGTAAGCTCGCCGGTGGGCGTGCGCATGGCCTGACCGGTGACGGAAATGTGGTCGCCGCGGTTGAGCAGGCGCATGGCGGTCTTGAACTGGGCGGCCGTTACCCCAGTCTTGTCTGTGCCCACAAAGTCACTGCCAAAACGACGCAGGTTGCACATGACCTGGACCTGCTGTCCCTCGTCGAGCAGCTGCACAAAGGCCAGCTTGGACCCCATGCGGCGCACCGACAGGACGCGGCCGGCAATCTCTACGCGGGGCAATGTGTTGACTTCTGGTGGCGCAGACTCGTCGGGCTCGCCGTCACTGGGATGTGTCAGGCCGGCGAAACGGGCGCGAAACTCGGGGACCGATAGGCGGCAGTCCTCGTCGTCCACGGCCAGCTGGTACCGGGGGTAGCTGAGCACGCCGGCGTCGGACAGCTCCTTGATACGAAGTGTTGTTAACGAGCGGTCTTCTGGCGCATCGCCATTACTGCTACGATCTACTGCCGCCGTGTTGCTGTCCTCGTGTGGCTTTGTCTTCTTCGACTTCTTTGTCTTGGGCGCATCGGACGCGTCGGACTGGAAGCGGGCAAAGACGGACGATGCTACCCTACTAACGGGTGCACTACGCAGGGACGGGGTGGCCCTGCATGCTAGAGTTGCCAGAGATGCTGGCAGACGTGCTGACTGAGAATGCCCCCGAGATGCTGTCGACAAAACGGCGCGCGATGCGGCTGGTCGGAAGAGGCGGCCCGCGAGGGCGGATGACTGAGCGCTCATGGCGGATGGCCGACAACCTGCATACCGTCTTTGATGTTAGTCATACTCTGACAGTGAATGGATGTGATGTGAATGTGAAGAATGAGAAGGGGTCAGAATATTGGCATTTGTGATCATGCCACGGCAAGCCGCGGTCAGTCGCAACGGTTCTAAGGTTTAATGCAGGTTCATCATGTTGGGTAATGTGTGTGTTTGTGTGTATAATTCAAGACTTACCACTTGCGCGTGCGATTATGAGGTGCACTTGGATGTAATTGACGAGGTCAAGATGCAAGCTGGATCACAGCGCAACCAGCTTTTATAGGCGTTTTGCTGCGTGGTAGAAATTTCAGTCCAGTCCACAGTAATTTGGCAGGAAAAGACCCATATAAATCTTGGTCAGCCAGCCAATCATGTGCGACACCTTCTCACCTTGTCGGGCCCACTAAAAAAACATCGACGTCAATTGACGACGTCAGACGCAGATGTGCACGACGACAGCATACGACACTCTCTTCCCTTACTTCTACCACCAACATCTACAACAAAATGTCTTTCCTTGGAATCGGACGTCCCCAGCCCACTTCGGCCGAGAAGGTCGCTGCCGTCGAGGCCGAGATGAAGATGATGGCTGACATGCACAACCGGTCAGTCGACGAGACGAGACGTCGAGATGCAGACGTCGTTGGTCGTCTGGATTGAATACAGCTAACAAAACAGTCTGATCAAGGTCTGCGCTGCCAAGTGCGTGCCGCCAGAGTACCGCGAGGGCGAGCTGAACAAGGGCGAGAGCGTGTGCCTCGACCGGTGCGCCGCCAAGTTCTTTTCCGTGCACATGAGCGTGTCCGACCAGATGCAGGCCGAGGCCGCGAAACAGCAGGGCGGCGGTTCTGCCTTTGGCCTTCCCCAGTAGGGCGTATAGAGGCCTGGCCTGACTGAAGTCTGACTCAAACTGGAGGACTGACGTTGAAGAACGAGCGATGACATAAGCAGCCAAACCGGCAGGCGTCGTGAGCTCGTCAGCGATGGAGGACACGGATAAAAGCATAGCATGCAAGGTTCTGCAGAGCTGCGGACGTTGCAATCGCAAACGGTCCCAGGCCTGCCCAATCTACGACTGTATATTAGATTTATGAATTTCTCCTCTTGTTGTCTGCGGCCACATGGCCCAGGCAAGTAAATATCAAAGATACAAAGACGACGGCGACGTGATGACAAGAAACATATTCAATATGGTATCAAACTAACTACCCCGGACAATGTTCGGCCCAGAGCCAATGCCCGTCATCCGCCGCACTACCCAGTGCACCCAGCTCTCCGTCTCCAGCTGCTTCTGTAGCTCGTCCGCCCGCTGCTCTGCGTGGTCCACCTGCTCCGTGTACAGCCGCACGCCTTCCTCGACATCCTTGACCTTGCTTGCCAGCGACCCAATCTCGTACTCGACGCGCGCAATGGCCATCTCCAGGCTGCGTATCGCATCGGTTCCTTGCGCATGCTCGCCCTGCAGCAGCGACTGGCTCCGTTCCCGGTCGAGCTCAAACGCATCCAACAGGTGGTTGTACTTGGCCTCGATCTCCCTGACGTGGCCCGCGTAGACGCCGTCGAGCGCCTCGAGCTCCTCGACGCGCACGGCAACGGCAGGGCCCACGACGTCGCGTAGCATGGACAAGTGGTTGTACAAATCGCGCTCGAGCGTCGGCGCCGTCATAAATTTGGCCAGAGCAGCTGGTGTTGTGGCACTCTCGGCTGCCCGCTTCATAGCTTTCTTTTTTGCTGTTGCACCGTCGACCTGATCCTTTTCTTCGTCGCTGTCGTTGGCATTGCTGGTGTTGGCCGTGTCGTCTCTGCCTTGCAAGTCGTCGACATCGTCCTCGTCATCGACATCGTCCTCGTCATCGACATCGTCCTCGTCATCGGCATCTTCGTCTTCGTCGCTATCGTCACTGCTCATATCGGCAAAGCCTGTCCCAGCATACTCAACGAGCTCCTCCCATGTCAGAATGGCCTCTTCGGCGGCACTGAACGACAGCCGGCGAGGCCACATAATCTCGTACGGCAGCTGCACAGACTCGCGGTGGGAGCCAGAGATACTATGTCGCCGCAGCAGGCCGACCACGCCAGGACCGACACAGCGCTCAGCCTCGAGCAGAGGACCCTCAAAGTCCAAGTCGCCTGCCACGCTGCCGGCCACAGATGTATTTGCAGTCGTTGGGACGTTTAGGTCCACGCGTAGATGGCTTGCGAGGCCGTTGGGCTGCATCGATCCGGGAATTCTAGACGCAAGTTCGGCCTCGAGTGCGGCTGTCGTAGCCGCCACTACAGCAGCCGTATCGGGTGGCTTTTGCGATTCAAGTGCCTGCCCAGACAGTGTCATCCCGCTCATGGGTGGACCACTTTCTGCGTCGAGGCTTTCAGATGTTTCTCGAAGCTGGTCTCGCCGCATCCCGTTGAGGTACTCTTCGGGTTTGTTCTTCCATGTAAATGCGCGGCCGATCATGACGGGACTGCTAAGGGATGCCTGCGCCAGGGTGGCAACACCTGGGTGTGCAGAGCCTGCCGCCGTGGAGGCACTCACGCCCGAGTATGGTCCGTCAATGTTGTAGGGGAGACCCGATGCTGGGGTGCCTGTATCGTCTCGAGAAGGTCGGCTCGCGTGGCCACGCAGACCGCCGCCCACTGCGTCTCGGATCCGACCCAGGCCCGACCGCGCATCATTGACTCGACCAGTGACGCTTTTGAAGACTGTGCGTGTCTTTGAGTCGCGGTCGCGATCGCGGTCGCGCTCTCTTTCGCGCTCTTTCTCGGCCATATCAGCAACACTGACCGCTGATCCTTGTGTAGGCACTGCCGAGTACATTGTGGACTTGGTGTCTTTTCTCGGTATCGGGCCTTCTGGTTCTGTGCCTGGAACACCAGCGCTTGATGCCGGTGGCTGTCCTGACAACGCTGCCTCGGGTTGTTGTGCGGCAATAGTGGCAGCAGGCACTGCCGCCGTTCCGTCTTCGCTCTCGTGTGTTCCCGACTGCACTCGTCGGCCTGTGTTTGAATTTGGGATCGGATTTGACACAGGCAGAATGTCGTCGCGGTGGTCAGCAGTGGGCCCGCCCGCCGTGACAGCAAGCGACCGTCGCGTCTTGCCATACCACAGCCACTTTGTCCGCTCGCCAAAGATGAGTCCGACAAACCGGTTGATATCGAGCGTCTCAATGTCGCCGACGTTGCCCTTGTCCTTGCCACCCACCATGCCAAACACAAGCTCGCCGCGCTTGCCGCCAAAGCCTTCGACCGTCGACTTGATGGCCTTTTGCACGCCCCAGCCACCCTCACCGGCTGCTGCTTTGATGGTGACACCGTGCAGGCGGCGCAGTGTCTGGTGATCGAGGCGCCGCGTGCGCCCCAGTTTAACGTCCTTTTGGAACGAGCCGATGGCCTTTTTCATCAGGTCAATGTCGAATACGTCTTTGGGCACGGATGTGCCGTACCATGCCAGGCGGTTACGCGCACCCATCAGCATGCCGAGTAGTGCGGCCACAGTCGACGGGCCCAGAATGCCGTCAGTGGGTTCAGCATTGTAGTACTCGACGCCCACCTCGGTCCACCAGTCGCCAATGGCCGTCTCCGTCACGTCGCACAACAGACCGTCAATGTAGTGCGGCTCGAGCATGCCGAACAAAAACAGCGCCGTCTGGCACTGCTTGATGAGTTCCATAACCGACTCGCAAAACGGAATCCGCTCGCTCGTCCGGTACATTGTCTGGAACTTTTCCTGTGTCGCGCGCGTCGGCTCGGCCAGCGTCATGCCTGAGCGGCCCGAGCAGCCCAGCCGCTTCAGGTCCTCGTTGACAATAAAGTCCTGGCGGTGCTTGCGGATGTCGCCGTCGCTGACGGCAATAACAGTCAGTGCAGAGGGGAAACTGCTGAGGTTGGTGGCCATGATGTCGCCAAAGGAAGACGTTCTGGGCCGTGCATGGTACTGTTGCATTGTCTTGAAGTAGTGGTGTATCCGAGGAGTCCATTCTTTCTCGTTGGCTGGTATTGACAGCACGCCAACAACGATGGAGTGGCTCGTGTCACCCGTGTAGGTGGCAATGACTGTTGTTGGTGGTTTTCGCGAGCATACCCACTGCTCGACGACGTAGAGCTCAAAGCCCTTTAGAGTTGTTCGTGGCTCGACGATGCTGACGGCCGGTTCTTCTTCTAGATAGCTGTGTGTGTTAGTTTTGCGTCAAGCCTCAGTCGTTGGAAGTTCCCAGACTACATACCGGAACGATACTGGGTCGGGCGTCACGATATGTCGTCGGCCCGGGGCTGGAGATTGCGGTATGCGAGGTGAATCAGATGTGTTTTGTGGTGCCTGGCGTGGGAGGATGGAGTGCAGGGCCGTCTCGTCTTCGTTGGCGCTGGTATTTGGGTTCGGACTTGTGTTTATGTTTGTGGTCGGGTTCGTGTTGGCGCTGGTGTTGCCTCTTAGCCGGTTCTGGCCCTGCGATGCTGCTGCCATCCGTGCTGCTGTGATCTCTTCCTCGCGATGCACCCGGGCATCAGTGCTGAACAGGGTCGACATTGCGGCTGAGTGGCTGCGTGGTGTGCAAAGCCGTTTGCCTGTGTCAAAGTAAAGCAAGGCTTGCAAGCCCGTTAAAGCTATTGAAGTAGACAGTCGTCGTCGTCGTCGTCGTCGTCGATGTCGTCGTCGGTGTCGAGACAGTGCTTCACCTCGGGCGTAATGGAGGCGGAAGAAGAAACAGTGTGCTCATGGTCGTTGCAGAGTGGCCGGGAGAAGCAGTTCCGGTGAATTCTGACGATGTATACTGCCAACTCGAACCGCCTCAACCTGTCAACTTGTCTGTACTTAGATGTGTACAAATGACGATCCTAGCCGTGGTTATTACCCTGCCTTGCTATGGAGCTCTATGGGCACTTGTACTGTAAATAGTGCTGTAACTGCTGCGGCCAGGGTCGGCGCTTGCCTAGTTGGTGCTAGCGACCTCTTAGCATGTGACTCCATGCGCACAGTGCGTCATTGCTGCCAGTAGCGATGGTTTAGAACGGCAGGAGCAATAGACAGCCCGTTTGTAGTGTCTGATTGGCCGGTCCACTGACCACTTGCTCACACTGACCCCACTACAGTTTAGTGAGGTGTCACACCGCCCTCGAGCTGGCCTAAGCTGCTATAGCACAGTACTTTCTAGGGAGTTTCTAGACGCTATCAGCTGTCTCCATACTGCCACTTCCGTCGCCATCGCAGCACGGCATCGATCACGAGCATCACTGACTCGGCCATATCACCACGATATCACAACCCCGACCTCCCGACGACTGGCGACGGATCCATATCGAGTTTACCGCCGACAAGGCCTGACATATTTCCCTACAATCCAACATACCGCCCGCCTTTCCTCGCTGCGCCGCTGTTTGCCGAGCAGTTTGGCGAGGATTCGAGTTGACGACATCGTGATCGAGGCAGCCTCGCCTTTGAACTCTCTACAAATCTACATCTACCTACATCTAAGCGGCCATGGCGGACAATATGCCCACGCTGCGTAGTGACCTTGCGCAGGTCGCCCGCAAGGCCCGGCTCACCTCGGCCGTCCAAGACGTCGACAACGTCCTTGCCCGACTCATCGAGGCACGCGAGCAGATCGCCGCGGCCGGCCAGGATCCCCACGCGGCCAGCTTGATTCTGACAAAACTGCAAAACCCCGTCAAGGAAGGATTTGACAAGGTCAACGATGATCTCAAGGCGACGTCCAAGACACACAAGGAGTTTGGCCGGGCTCTCGATCGGGTATGCTCTCTTTTTGTTTTTGTCCATTGTGTCATGTTTGGTGCTAACTACTAACTTGCAGTCCTTTCCCGTAACGGCCCTACCGACCGAGCACGATGTAATGGAGAAGCACACTGCCCTCATCAACCGCGCGGTTGCTACACACTTGCTGCGCGAGGGCCAGTTCGAGGTGGCGCGGGTGTTCATGGATGAGGTTCGAGACGTCGCCGGCGCGGATACCGGGATTGAAAAGGACGTCGACATGATCCTATCGTCCGCCAATAACAATACCGAAAGCGACAGCCGCAAAGTCGCGAATCTTGCACCATCAGAGTCCGAGTACCTTCAGGCTAGGTTCCAACAAATGTACAGGATCCTGCAAGAGATCAAGGCGCACCACCTGTCGTCGGCCATCAACTGGGCACGCACAAACTCGGCCCAGCTCGAGCTGCGCGGGTCCAATCTCGAGTTTGAGCTTTGCAAGCTGCAATTCATCTGGCTGACGCGGCCGCACGCCCAGCGGGCGCAAGACGAGGACGACTACGACGACGATAGCTCGGACGGCGAGGAGGATCCGGCAGACGCCTGGCGGCACAGCAGTATCCTGGCGGAGCACTTCAAGAACCTCGAGCACAGCCCCTACAATGACTACAAAACCGGCCAGGCCCCGAAACCGCCACCCAAGCCGGCGACGACGCGCAACCTGGGTCCGGCGCTCGAGTATGCACAGGCCAACTTCCACCGTTTCAGCGAGCGGCATGTGGCCGAGATCCAGCGCCTCGCGGCCGCGCTTGTGTTTGCGTCGAACATTAAGGAGTCGCCGTACGAGACGGCGTTTGAGACGGCAGACGCATTCGACGAGGTGGCGGCCGTGTTTACGCGCGAGTTCTGCTCGATGCTGGGCCTGTCGGCGGAGTCGCCGCTGTACGTGGCGGCGACGGCGGGCATTATTGCTTTGCCGCGGCTGATCAAGTTTATTGGGGCGACGCGTAGCAAGCGGACCGAGTGGACGACGGCAGACGAGATGGCGTTTGAGACGCCGCTGCCGGCGTCGATGATGTACCACCCAATCTTTGTGTGCCCCGTCTCCAAGGAACAGACGACAGAGGCAAACCCGCCGATGCGGCTGACGTGCGGACACGTGCTGGCCAGGGAGTCGCTGCGCAAGATGGCCAAGGGGAGCAAGTACAAGTGCCCGTACTGTCCGGCAGAAGGCTTGCACAAAGACGCACAGCAGATCTACCTGTAGTCTTTCATCGGCAGCCACGAGGCTGTGCACTTTAGCTTCCGGCACTCAGGCAGCATTCCAGTCGCCACCGCCGAGGTGACAGCGCCCGCCACATGCCAGCGGGCGGGCATACTGCCGATCATCATCTAGTGTTGACTATCGTTCTTTTCTTTTCTTGCTTTTCTGTTTTCCAGTTCTCTGCTTTTTGTCTTTGATATCGTTATTGGGTATGGTTGCGGGTTGGTGGTGTTTTTGGTGTCCAGATGGCACGGCGCATGCGTTTGATTTGTTTGATTTGTCTGATTTGTCTGATTTGTTTGATTTTCCACCAGCTTTGTTTTTGCCTTGCATTTGCATTAGATTGCATTCTTTATTCTTTCTGCCTTCTTGTCATCATAGCTACGTTATTCTGGGACGGCGCATCGGGTTTACAACAGGTCGGTTTCCTTCATAGTGATAGATTATCACAGCTCTCAGCCACTCTTATTAAATTATTCATTCATTTATTCATTTATTCATTCATTTATTGCGTCGCTTACGTACCCGCCATTGTGTCGCAGTGTCGCAGGGCAGCGCTTCAATGCACGGTATGTCTTGCTCATGCAGAGTGTGTGACTGTTGTAGAACTGCTATAAAAATAAAAAGTACACGTAGATGGTTGATCGCTTAATGGCCGGGATCATGAAACAGGCTGTCAGTTTTAAAGTTTGTTTGTTTCTATTCTTCTCCGAGTCGTGGAAGACGGTAAAGACGAGAGCGAGCCCGGTTTTCTTGTACTGTTAACTAATAAACTCACGCTGCTCTTGTTCTGAATCCAGGGTCTGACCTGACGATAGAAGAGCGATCTGCACGACGTCAATGCGCGTGTCACCAAGCAAGTATTCGCAGTATCAGAGTAGAGTATCACAGCCAAGTATCACTCGAGTTTTCAAATATGGCGAAATGAACATGGGTGGTGTGATTGAATAGATCTAGAAATCCCAATACATGTATGCGACATCATAAGTCATGATAAACAGAAAAGAAAAGAAAACAAATAGCAGGTACAAAAAGAAACAGTGGTATATGGTAGGCTCTCCCCATCCGTCACTCCAGACGAGAAAGCAGACAAAGGAAATAGCAAAAGAAAACAGAAAACAGAAGAGAAAATAGATAGAAAACCCCCAAGAGTACAGTGCTGATATTGCAACAGATGGCAGTTTTGGTGTAGATGTTTTTGTTCGGCGGCGTCGTCCCTTTGTTTTTCAATTTCGGTCGGGGTCGACATGCAATATCAACACCTCCGTCCAGGGGTCCACGTTGTCAATCGAAAAAGACAGACAGTAGAAAGTAGAATGCAACCCAGAAACCGAAAACCCTAATTAGAAAAGAGGGCCGGCCGAGGAGGCTAAAGATAGAACTAGGCTGCCGAATTGCTTTGGTAGTTTTTGTTTGGTTCGATTCGATTCGATTGTTGATCAGTCAATGGTCATCCGCGTCGGGATGGGCTGCTTGATGTCGGCCAGGCCAATCGACGATGCCTGGTCAAAGGGGCTCTTCTCCTCAGGGCTGCGCTTGAGGATGTGCTCCTTGAGGCCCTTGCCAAAGTTGCTCATGCACACAAAGGCATTGGCAATGGTCAGGAAGATCAGCAGAATCGTCAGCACCGCAAAGGCCGTCAGCGACTTTTGCACAGCCGTGTAGTTCTCGCGGAAGCCGGGCTCGTAGATGCGCACCAGCTTGAAGAAGAACCACGCCAGCGCGCACAAGTACAGCACCATGCTGGCAGCCATGCCAAACTTGATCTCGTGGCGCGTAAAAAAGGCAGCCATCAGCAGAATGGCAATGGTAATGGGAATGGCCGCGGCTGTCAGCGCAAACTCGACGTCGGTCTTGTTGGTGACAATGACGAGGAACTGCACGGTGAAGCCCAGGAAGAAGAAGAAATCAAACTTGAGCAGCGCAATGTAAATCTGGTAGGCAAGGAAGCGCTTCTTCATGCCGTAGTCGACACCCATCTGCTTCACGATGCTCCAGGCAAACACCTCGTACAGCTTCCAGGCAATAAAGCTCAGCGCAATGGTACACAGGCCGATGATGCAGGGAATGGCGATGAGAAAAGGCTTCATCATGTCCATCAGCTCGTCCTGGCCCATGTTGTCCTTGATGGCGCCGCTGAACGTCAAAGAAGTAATGGCGAGGTCGATCTGGTCGGTCTGGATGGCTGTGTAGATGAGGAAGGCCATGTTGGCTACGCAGATACCAATGACCTGAATGGTGTTGGTCATGCGCAGCGCGTCCCAGACGAGGACCATCTCGTAGACGAAGGCGAAAATGAAGAGGGTCAGGAATGTCGGGATGGAGCGGTAGAAGGAGTTGTTCTGGCTCAGGTCCTTGTCCTGGATGACGTTGAGCTCGAAGACGGCAAAGATGTAGGCCTCGAACGCCAGGCAGATGATGGCCTGGACGGCGGCTGTGTAGAAAAAGGCCTTGGCCCATATGTTTGGCATAAAGCTGAACATCTTGCCGGAGCTCTGCTCGGGTGGTGGTAGGCCGTTCTCGCGGTAGTAGTAGCCGGCAGAGTTGAAGGGCTGGTTGGCAAAGGAGGGATCCGGAGTCAGAAGCGACCGCCGGGATTCTTGTCGTGGCGCCAGGGCGGGCAATGTGTGTGGGTGTCTGGGGGTGGAAGAGAGGGCGATGGTCGCCGAGCAGTCGCTGGGACTGTGACTGGGTGTTTAGTGAATGCCGGTGTAGTGATGCGGCGCCGATTGAGGAGATGAGGTCAGAAGAGAGTGTCTCAAGATGCGGTTTTGGTGGCTCGTATTCGGTGGGAAGCGTGTGCCGAGTGAATAGATATGCGCGAGAGAGTCGAGTCGTCGAGTGAGTTTGAAGTCGAGTCGAGTCGAAACAATGGTATTGATGTTATGATGTCGAGATAATACGAAAGAAAGAGTCAAGTCAGAAGTCAAGATTGTAAAAGCGGGCGCAGTCGTTAATAATACGAAAAATAGAAAGAATAAACAGCGATAAAATCGAATTAATCGAAACGGAATAAATCGAAAAAGATCGTTCTCGAGGGAAGGAGCGGCGGAGCCAAGAATGCAGTGAGAAACGCAAAAGGCAGAAATCAGAAAGGGAAAGAGGGAAAAGGCGACTTTGCAGGTCACAAAAGCGGGCCCTCAACAGCCGCACCTATTCTGCCAGTGCGGGAGGTGTTTTAGGAGGGTGTCCGATACGAGGGGCCAGGCTGATAGCTGCAGAGGAGTCTAGGAGTAGCCTGTACAAAGTATTTACAGTGGACAGATCAGAGACGGACAAGAGACGGACAAGACGACAAGGCCTGCTAAGCCGGGCCAAGAAGGAGGGGAGAGTAAGGGATGGGGGAAAGAACGACCAAGAAATCAAGATGTCAGATGTGTTTATGGCAAGAGCAAAGGGGTTGGTCTGACTAGTAGGGAAGGCTCGATCTGTGAATACTTCTTTTTGGGACAAATTATAAAATCCCCAAAGATCAAATACCGAGTGACGGGTTACACGGGGAAGGCACTGCAGATTGGATGCAAAGCATACCTAGAAAGAGAAACAGCGACTGGAACCTCGGGAACCCTGAACACCCTGAACAGTCTTGGACGGCCCCAAACGGCAAGAGGGAGGGGGCTCTTAGATTCTCATTCCCTTCTCTTTTTTGCTCTACTTCGTACGAGACCAGATACAGAAGGCACGCGTCACGGCCCACCGTCGGCCGAGATTACCTCAGCAAATGCGTATACGCAACGTCTACTGAGTAGATGCCAATGTCCGTCGTGTCTTTTCTTTTCTTCCTTTGAATTTTCTCTGTTTTCACTAAAAAAGTAATGCTTTACACATACAAGGCTTAGCTGCACTGCGACGATCCTGCCACAGATCAAAGATGAAACAGACGGAATCGCAGCAAGGTGTCGACGCCAGACACAGGGGCCGAGTAGAGGGGCTCAGGGATCAGGAGGTGGTGTAGACCAGAAGTACAAGTGTTAACACGAAACGGCAAGGGGGGATCTGATTCGTGTTGTCTTGGTGTATATTGAATAAACTTGATATTATGACTTTCCATCACTCATTGTACGAATCAAAAGAAAAGGATGTGATGCTGATGTTACCACTAACGACTCAAAAGGGAAGGAGTGACCGTCTCCATCCAGTGACATTGTTTCTTTCCATTCTCACTTTCTCCTTGGTTGCACGTGCCTCCCTTTCGACGGAGTATCTCCGCAGGCTGATATCTGGTATTATGCGTATATTCGATTCTTTTTATTCGATTCTTTTGCAGATAGAAAGTCGGTGGAATCACCCGCCGTCGCCATGCATTCAGTACATGACCTCGGCCGATCATGTCTGACTGTAAAGTGCTGATCAGCACACGGCCGTTGAGGTCTGGACCAGTGTCCGGCTGTCTATCGTTGTCACTCTCATTTAATTCAGTATTCAGTATACTTTCTACTGCAAAAGGCCAACCGAAATAACACAAGAAAAGCAATCTTACTCAATCTCGTCCAATATCGCTGGTGGGGAGACTCATTACGAATTACGACTTACGACGCCTCTACAAATTTTGTATTAGGTTTAGCGGTCTTGTCCACTATCTTTGGAATCTACTAACCCCGTAGGGCCTGGAGATGGGGGGAAGGAGATGGAGGGAAGGAGATGTCGGCACCAGATCGCCCTGCCAGCATGACTACAGAGGGCAGGAGCCATGGTTACTGGTTGCCCACACCTCCACTGCTTCTTTCCTTTTACGGGGACCACCACGTTTCTCTTGTGGTTCGGAACTTTGGCGTTGCTCTGCCTTCCTTCTTTTTTCGCTCTCTACACAATACTTTGTACACAATGGACGAATGGTGCCTGCCCTTTTTGCCCTTTTTGTCCATTCTGCTCATTCTGCCCATTGTTGCTCCACCCGCTTTGTTCACTATGGCCGACCGTTGCTGGTCCCCTACCCAGTCCCTGACTAGAGAGTCAACACTAGCACAAGTGCATGTCCATTTTTAGTATCCATTTTCAAGGAAGGCGCAGCACGGGGTTGGGAGGCCAAGGCTAGCTCCAGGCTTATTTACTTGCACTGCAAGTGCATTTGACACAGGCACAGCCGCATCACACGTGACTCTGAGGACCGAATTCATGGCATTTCCGGGTTTGAAGAATGACGTCCAGGGACCGCCATCAAGAAAAAGGCACAGCATGGTCAATATTGCATTGACCACCGGATCATGGTGCTTGGTGCTTGTTTTCTGCTCGCTTGCTTGCTCTGCTGCTTTTTTGACTTCTCCATGATACGACCTGGCTGCGACTGTGCTCGCTTGATTCGAGAGATGGTAGATGCGCGATCATGACGTCGTCTTGTCTCCTTGTCGTCTAGTCGGAGTCCTCATTTGATTTCTCTCTGTCCTAGCCTGGCTGGCTCGATCTGCTCGGCTGCGGCTCAATGGGTTGTGGTGACATCAGGCACAAAGCACAAGCTACACACTAGATATGCCGGAGCATAGTCTTGGTATCTGCGCTGCCATGGCAGAGTGTTTCAACCGAGCCGCATCAGCCTAGCTGTCTGTCTGTCTGTCTCTGTCCTGGTAATTGGTGTTGGCCGAGTACAAAGTACAGAGTGAATGCTCGCGGGTTGCAGTGTTAACACCGAAGCTAGACCTTAAGCATGTCTGTCGGATCTCCACCCCGGATATCTGGCGGACTTGTCGATGGCGTGTTCGAGGGACGACATTGTGACATCTCGTTGTCAGCGCAGACCTGCCAGTGCAGACCAATAGCATGTGGTTGCAAATGTCAATGGGATGTGGAATGTAGGATTAATGAATAGAGTGCTGCAAGACATGGAGTAAACTGTAGATTACAAACAAAGAGAGCATCGACAGCTGAAATATCGACAGCATGGCCTCCGAAATCCTCCCACTGTCGGCGTGCGTGTCCCTCGAGGACCTCGCCGAGGTCGCCACTACTAAACTCTCGCCGCGGGCTGCCGCCTACTATCACAGCGGCGCAGAAACCAGGTACTCCCGTGACCGCAACCGTGCCGACTGGGCCCGTATTGGCTTCCGCCCCCGCGTCCTCATCGACGTTGCCGCCGTGCCCAACATGCGTGCCAACATCATAGGCTTCGATAGCAGTCTGCCCGTATTTGTTGCTCCGGCCGCATCTGCCGGCCTCGGCCACCCCGACGGCGAGTTGTGCTTGGCCCGCGGCGCCGCCCGCATGGACATTGCCCAGTGCGTGTGCACCTATGCGTCGGTACCACCGCCCACCGTCATGGCCGAGTTCAAGGCAGACACGCAGCGGCGCGGCGGCAGGCTCTTCTTTCAGCTGTACGTGCCGGCCGTCAAAGAAAAGGCGGCCAAACTGATCGGCATGGCCAAGGAGAACGGCTTTGAGGCGCTCGTGGTCACGGTGGACACGCCCGTCATCGGCAAGCGCGACGACGACGACCGGTACCGCGAGCTGGAGAGAAGAAAAAACCATCCGGGAGACAACCCGTCTGCGCTGCCGCCCCTCCCAGGAACAGAAAAGGGAACATTGCGCGGCTCCCACAACCCGTCGTTTACGTGGTCGGACCTCGCCTGGATCCGCGAGCTCTGGGGCGAGAAACCTATCGTCATCAAGGGCATCAGTACTGCAGAGGATGCCCTGCTGGCGACACAGGTCCCGGGTGTACGCATCGACGGCATCTACCTCAGCAACCACGGCGGCCGCCAGCTCGACTATGCGCCGACGGCCGTGCAGGCGCTGCTGGACATTCGCACGCGGGCGCCTCACTTGCTCAAAGAGATACCGGTGTATGTAGACGGCGGTGTGATGCGCGGCACAGACGTCGTCAAGGCGCTTTGTTTGGGCGCGCGCGGCGTTGGCATTGGGCGCGGGTTTCTCTACGCACTAAGTGCATACGGCACGGACGGTGTGCTGCGGGCGATCCAGATCCTGAGCGACGAGATCCAGACGGCGCTGCGGCTGCTGGGCGTGAGTGCCATTGCGGACCTCGGCGAGCAGCACCTGAATTTGTTGGAGTTTGGCATCACGCGGCCGCGGCTGTAGATCATTTTTGTTGTAGAAGGGACAACAAAGTTCCATTAGAGACCAAGTAATAAAGGTCCCATTCCATTGCAAGCGTACACGTGAATAATCCCGCCAATTTCCAATTCCAACCAAAATCTATCAGATACAGCAGATACACCAGGCCTACTCCTTGTCGCCCTCGGATTTCTCTTTCTCGCCGTCCTCGCCGTCCTTGTCTTTGTACTCGGCCTTGTCCGCGTCGCCCGCGTCGCCCTTTCTCTTCTTTGCAGGGAGCGCGTCCAGCGGCTCGGCCTCGCGCTTCGGCGTCGTCGCGCGCACATTGTCCCTCCTTTCGGTCTTGTCGCTTTCCGAGCCGTCCGCCAAAGGCACCAGCGGCGCCGCCACCGCGCCTTCCGGCAGCGCATCCGCCGCCCGGCCCACTGCCGACTCCAGGTTGATCTCCTCTAGATGCACCGTGTGCACTGCGCTGTCGTCGGCCGCGCTGCCAATCTGCAGGCCCGGCGCGCTGGTGCTGCTCGAGCAGCGCTGCGGGCCCATGTCGGCCGCGCCCAGCTCCTGTGGGCCGCGCGCGTGCGGGATCTCTTCCTTTTCTGTCTGTATTTCTGCCTCTGCCTCTGCTTCTGCTTCTGCTTCGGCCTCTGCTTCTGCTTCTGCCTCTGCGTCTGTGTCTGCCATGGTAGTGTCGGCTTCGGCGGCTTCACCGCTGTCGCCTCTGTCAAACGCCATCTCGTGGTCTTCATCCTCGTCCGGCTCGTCCACCTCGTCCCCGTCATCGTCGTGCTCTTCGTAGCGGTCCCGGTACGGCCCACGGGCGGCACGCGCTGCAGCTGCGGCTCGCGCCAGCTGGCTCACGGGTACAACGCCTGCCTTTTGTTCCTGCCGCAGCAGCTCGCCCTGTGTGATGCCGCGCTGCTGCAAGTGGACCACCGCCGCAGCAGCATTCACATTCGGTGCAGTAGAGGAAGGAGAGGCACTGGAAATGCCATTGATCGACACGCTGACGGTCTCGATGCTGCCGACGCCGTTGGGGCCGTCAATGGTCTCGGTGGCTTCGGTGCGCACTTCGAGGCGGCGCTGCGGCTGGGTTTGTTGGGAAGGTGTTTGTTGTGTCTGCTGTGTCTGCACTGGCGACGGAGATGGTGACCGCGACGGCGACGGTGAGTGTGAGTCGCGCAGGCCGCCAATCTCAATGGGGTTGCCGGCCGTAACGAGTGTTGGGCCGGTCGTGCTGCTCGTCGTAGAAAAGGCAATCTCGCTGCCGTCGTCAGACGACCCGTCGAGCGGGCTGGAGCCCTCGTTGGTCTCGGCACCGTCGCCACCGGCCTCTTCAGTGGTCGAGCGGTCGTCGTCGGTCGAGTTGTTTGGCTGCTGGCCGCGCAGCCAGGGGATGGGCGTCAGCAGGGCGCCCCAAGAACTGTCGCTGGACCACTCCGGATCGCCGTTACTCTTGACCGTTGTGAAGTCACCATTTGCGTCGGGGCCGGCACCGTTCTGCTTCGTTGAAGCACTCCCGGTGCCATTCAGAATAGCGGCCTGTGTGGGCGGCAGCTCCGACGGCAGCGGGTAGCGGTTGCTGCCGCTGGTGACGCTGACAACGCGCTCGAGCGCACTGAGGTACGGCCCGAGGTAGCGGTAGTGTTGGTGCGGGAAGATGACAAGCTCGGTGAGGCGCTGGATGCTGTGTGGTGGGTATTGGGGGAATGTGTTTTTGAGGTGGGACGTGATGTATTCAATGAGCTCGACGGCGGGCGCGGGCATTTTGGGCGGGGTGTCGGCGGTGTCAGCGTCCTTGTCTTTGGCATCCTTGGCTGGTACGGGTGGTGGCGGCATCGACGCATCTTTGTCTTTGCCTGTGTTTGTGGTAGAGCTTGATTCTGCTCCCTCTGCGGGCTTGGCCTCTTCCGCGCTCGGCGCGTCTTCAATCCCTTCTGTGGTGGCACGCTCTGCGTCGGGCTCCGTGTTCTCCTTGTCAATGTCTTCTTCCTGCTCCTTTGCTTTCACTACTGCCGTCGATGAAGAAGAAGGCTCGGCTGCGCTATCGTCGGGGTTAAAGTCGTCGGGCAGCGTCGAAGTCCAGTCGGGCAGGACGGACTGTGTGCGTTTGGGCGGGGGGATGATGGGGATAGCAAAGTTGTTGTAGCAGTTGGACTCGATGCGCAACACGAGGGTATTAAGCACGCGCGGCCAGTGTGTGCTAGGCTGTTAGTTATTTTTGTTATAGCCTTGTATCGTCAATGCGCCGACCTACTTGTCGATCGAGCCGCCCGCGGCCAGGGTGCGGAGGAGGTCGTCGTCGGTGTCAACCTCCATTGTGTATGGTGCGTGTGAGGTATGAAGCAGAAGTTGTATGTGGCTCAGTATGGTCGAGATTATATCGTAGTTGCGACTGAATAATAACCGGTAGGTAGCTGCTTGTCTTTGGTGCACGCGATGCGCTCGATGCTCGATGCACGCAAGTTGATGCGCAACGGGCACTCCAGCCTCGTACCCACTTTATTGCAAGCTAAGTGGAAGCGCGCTTGTTCTGTACAGTGTGTTAAGTACAGTGTTTCACATAATATACACCGTTCTTGAACGTCGAGATATCACTCGAAGATGCTCACATCAACAATGTCGATGGTCAAGCATTTGAGCCAACAAGATCTGATTGTTTATAGTTTATTATACCTGCAATATTTATAGCTTAAAAATATTTTCAACAATCTCGTAAACTGGTAGAATGAGGTCTAGGTGAAATCATAACAGCATATTATTTGAGTTGTTTTTGTAAGAGAAACATTACTCTTGGAAAAAGAAAAACATGAAATAAGTCCCAAAACTTGATACAAAAATCAACCAAATCATGAATCTACAGCAATGGGCCTGGATCTGAAAACGAATTTATTTCAGCACATGAAATCTCCTACTCGATAACCGCAGCATACTATGGGTGTTTTTTTAATCTCAGGCCAAGAAGAGACTGCTATAGATCAAAAACATCTGCATCTTACACACCAGGTCTTTCAAACTTAATTACTTGTCATATAAAACAGGCACCTAAAGCATTTACATTACAGAGGATTCAAGCTGTTAAGAGAGGGCTGCGCGGAGAATGCTGGCACAACAGAGCCTCTTGCTTTTAGGAATTGCAGGTTTTGATTGGCTAATTGGGTGTAAAGTGGGTCATCAGGTGTAAGTGCATGTTCAACGACATCCCCTGGGCACCACTGGTATATCGTCGAAATTAATATTCTGGCAATGTACTAAAGTATCTTATTACCTAATGTTTGGTTGGGATGCTTGAATGGTCTTGAACCCGGAAGGAGCGATCGTGAAAATGGAAAGAAGGGGAAGGAAGGTACGACTGGGCATCCTTCTAGAACCAGAGTAAGCATGACTGTCCGAGATGCGTTGTATTTTATTTTATTGGCTAGTTGGACAATTTGTGAGGTGTTGGCGTTCCGCTGAGTCATTCGGTTCGGAGGGAGAGATAAACTACCGAATGTTAAGATACGATCCCGAGTCATAGATCAGGCATCAGGTCTTTGTACGATGCCGGTCCTAGTACCAGAGCATATCGTATAGGATTGAAACTTGGGGCAAGAGCCTTACGGTGTTTCCCAGTTAATACCTAGGAGCACAAAGTATTTACTATTCTGGAAGGAGAGGGGGGGTAATCTGTGAACGGAAAGAAGGTGGCAGGTATTTAAGCTCGTCCCCTTTCTTTGTTTTGTGTTCTGCAACTTCTACCTGCACACATAACTCACTCAGTATTCAGCATCCATCAGTCGTCACCATCAGTCGTCATCCATCAATTCACTACTTGCAAAAAATCATCGAGAATCCATATCCAGTACCAATATCCACATCCAGAATTTCTACAAGCACACGCCGTCCTCGCTGTCAACCATGAGTTTCGGGTACGGAGCCGACGATTTTGTCCTCTTCATCAATCCCGCCCAGAAAGTCAGAAAAGCTTTGAAAGATGACGGATCTAAATTGGAACACCAAATTGCCGAGCGGCAATGTCAGGGCTTCATCGAAGCTGTTGAAGTGTTACAGAACATGGACATCTCGCGGCTCCCAGACCGCCTTCGCAAAGAGATCTTCTTGTCCCTTGATCAGACGCACAAAGATGTCGAAGGGTTCCTAAATGCTTTCAGAAAATTCGATGCTTCGCTCAGCAAAACCTCACGGCAAAGTTTCTTTAGATCTGCGCCACGAAAGGTGTAACGGGCCTTCATGGTGGAAGAGATGTCAAACTTCCGACAATTAATGTGTCTCCAGCTTGACATAGTGAGGACACATCTGCATTCTGCGGCAATGTGAGTTCATGTGAATAAGGAGCCATAAAACTTCTTCATCTTTGCTTTTGTTCACTTGCTAACCTTACTTAGACGGTACATCGAGGACAACGAAACGCGCACGCCTGGTCAGGGCATTGCCTTGGCCTACCAAGGCCGCAATAGCTCCAGCGCTGGAAACACCGGACCTGTACGAGTAGACCGGGCACTTCTCGATACTAGCGGAAACTTGTCCAGCCTGGCATACGATCACCTGCAGTCCCGCCCAGCGGGTCATAGCTTGGAGCATTCAACCAACTCGCAGAACAATCCCGCATTTGAATCTCCAGGACAGCACCAGTCAGACACCAGAACAGAGCAGGCTGGAAATGAACCCCCCAATGTGATTGAAAATTTCAATGGCTTTCTCCAAAGTCTAAATCTGGACGAGCTTTCGGATGACGAGGTCAGCCTTATGAACGAGACGGAGACACAAAATGAGCTTGGCGCCTGGCTTCAACTGCCGACCACGGGTGCGTCAAGCTAGCGGTCGAGGCACTTGAGTTTGAAGCTGCCACCAAATCGTTACTCCACGGAAATGAAGTCGCACAATGTCTCCTACACTGTGCGCTGAGAGCTAGCTCTTTACGTGTTGAAATCAGCAACACACTTAAACTGGAGTCGAAAACGGGCACGCTTGACTTATTGCGCCACCTGAAGGCATTCTCTAGCACCCTGTCAGTAGTGTCCGAGGTTTTCAAGTTAGCTCACATGCCGATGAACTGCCGGTATGCAGCTAAAGATACAGCTCTCAATGTTCTGGTTATGATTGCTGAATGGAAGCAGCAGGTCTTGGAGTCAAAAGAAACCAGATACGGATCGGTGTGCAGAAGAAGGCGCTCACGGCGGGAAATGTTACAAGTCACGACAAGGTTCATCAGCGCGATAGAGTCGGCGACGTCGACACTCGGGGTCTTGATGCAGTCGACCTATGAAGCACTGATCAACACGTAGGAGAAACTTTATCTTACATTGGGTTTATGACTAGGCAGGGTTTCTTCTAGATCGCCTCTTTTCTACCATAATAAAAATCGAACCTCTCCATCGAAATTGAGTTTTTATTTTTTGATATTTTGTGATGCTGATGGATACAACGCCTGTGCGACGTTTTTCATATCAGATCTCTCGGCGTTGAGCTGGGAAGCCAACGGGCGAGACCGCGAGAACGAAAAGTGCCGTATTATTGCCCACGGCTTGACGCGACCAAGACTATGACATGACTGCAATCTAGCGAGGACCATATGAAGAAGTCCGCAACTTCTTTGGTGAATGTCTTCTTTCTGCCTGCGTGGGATAATTGTATGTTGAACTTGGAAGACTGCGAGCGCGTGGCAGACATGAATGATGCAGAAGTCAATCGCCGCCGCATCTCCTCTTAAAACTTATTCTAGAAATATAGGATCGTATCTATATTAATATCCATCCGCTGCACCAACGTTGATAGCGAGCGGGCAGCCAATCTAACAGTAAAGAGGCTATATTGACACGGGAAGATAGAACCTATGGGTGTAGATGTCTGCCGGGTTTGGGAAAAGATACATCCTCGGACTCGCTTTCATATAAGGCTACATCTGTGATATGCATTCATCCATGCCTTCCATGACCTTCTTCATGTATTTTTATATTGCAAGAAGCCCGCTGGACGCGCAGCACTATCAATAGCCGCATTCACAACGGAGTTCCTGAGATTATAGTATCTTCGCATGGATGGCAATCGCACAGACGCGGAGGACAGGATGTGAAGTATAGCGACAGACTGGGCAATGGTGAGTAGAAATAGGACGTGGGATATCCTCATCTCGAGGCAGCCAGAAGACTCCATCTATCGAACCAAGCATCAGAACGATATACGCATCCTATACTACCACCAAGATGCACGCCTCTTTTTTCATGGCCGCCGCGGCCTTGTTTGCTTCAGTCCAGGCTCTCCCAGCCACAGACCTGGAGCCTCGTGCCGACAAGCTGAGAATTAGTACGTGTTTGTGTGTGTGAGAGACAAGAACTTGACTGACAAAAAAGTGCCCCTGGGCGACTCCATCACTGAGATCACCTGCTGGCGCGCCCTCGTCTGGGACATGATTGCCGACGCCGGGTACGCCGACAAGGTCGAGTACGTCGGCTCGCAAAAGAGCAACCCCCAGAACTGCAAGCCGCAGACCGCCGACTGGGACCAGCACAACGAGGGCCACTCGGGCTGGCTCGCCATCGACATTGCCAACAACTACATTGCCAAGTGGATGACCAGCACGCCCGCCGACATCATCATGTTCATGCTTGGCACCAACGACGTCGTGCGCGGGCATACTACTGCCGACATCATGGCCGCGTACACCAAGATCATCACCGTCGCGCGGGCCGCCAACCCCAAAGTCAAGCTGATTGTCGACCAGGTCATCCCGCTGCCGCTGTCGAGCGCGGGCATTGTCAGCATCAACAAGGCGATCCCCGACTGGGCGGCCAAGAACAACAGCACCGACTCGCCGATCATGATTGCGGACTGCTTTACCGACTTTTCGTCGTCGGACCTGCGCGACGGCGTGCACCCGAACCTGGCGGGCGACAAGATTATTGCGTCGCGCGTCGGGCCGCTGCTGCTCAACTACATCAAGGAGTCGCTGAAGTAATCGCATACACCATTAGTCAACATGCTCTGTATTGCTCCGTATAAATGCCGGATGCAAGTGGAACATGTTCCTAGACGTTCCTAGGCCAGGGCTAAAAGGCAAGAAGAAAGAAAAGCAAAGATGGACAAAACGTTGCGATGGATAGGCGTTATCATTAGTTGTCTTCTTTGTTCTTTAATTGTCTCTAATATTTCTTTGATGTCTTTGATGTCTCTGATGTTTCTTTGTGTGTTCGGGACAAGGCGCCAACAGACCAAGGTTGACAGCGACTATCAGTTCTTAGTATCAACAGTCGTTGGCAGTTTTCATTGCACCATACGGAGTCGTGAGAATACATCGTACATTGTCCATTATTAGATATCCGAGTACTGCGTAAAGTCAAGAGTGATGAACAGGCAATCAGACTAAGTCTACTAATTAGATTAGGCCAGCGCCAATTCAGCAAAGGGATGAGAGAGTGGAGAGTGACGTAGGGATTGCAGAGTAGAAAAAGGCAGAAAAGGCAGAAAGGCAGAAAAAGGCAAAAGGTGAGTGAGGATGAAGAGGAAAAAGTAGAGAAGATAGTAAGAGATGCAGCAGAACGGAGCACTCCCGCCTCCTTAAACCCTTTCCCATATTTTGAGAGTAAAAAGTACGAGTAGGCGAGCATTCACGAGAAGTTGTCCTTTTTGCCCAGTAAAGAGTATCTCGTGTCCGTTAAAGATACGAGTTTACCTCACGAGGGGGACAAAGGCTGACACCGACGATCAAGGAAGATAGTGCGCCACCCACCGTAACTTTGTTAATTATATTAGGATTAAAAGTCTGCAGTTAAGAACAACCCAAGACTAACTTTTTCAGCATTCAGCTTTCAATTTGAACTTTTTGCACTCGGCATGAAGCGTAAAGGCGCTGTAGAATGACCAACGCCAAGGCTAAGAACAAAACTGCATCAACGCTGTCTCACCCGGCAGCACATTCCGACGCCAGGCTGGCATGTGCTGAGGGAGAGCTAATTCGCTGGAGAGTACAAGTTGTGTCTCGCTGTCTGCATGCGGACGTTGGCTCATTAACGAGAACACGGTTGGCTATGGAGACGGCATTCCTGGTAGCTCTAGCAAAATCACAATGTTCTTCAGCACAAGCAAAATGGTAAAAGTGTAGTTGATTGCTATCTAGTTTAGTTGAGCGGGTTAATTCAAGAGTGGCGTAGCCGTTTGCTCTTTAACCATGCTGGTTTTTGTTGGGTATGCTATTTTGAGCACCTGTATGCCATCTTCTCTTGGATATACTCTTTTAGAAATACAGAATAGGAAAAGGAACGAGTGGAAGAGATGAGAAAAAGGAAAGTCGTGACGTCGTGAAGCTAGAGTGGCACTCGATAGCTGGTATCGCAGGGCGAAGAAGTAAAGAAGTAAGAATAAAAGTACAGCAAGGAAACTGAAACGATGGAGTGGCGCGGTTATAAAAACCGTCGGCCTATGCGAGACTGGGTCGAGAAAAGTGAAGACGAAAAGAAAAGATACAGTGTCGGTGACTGTAGGCTCAGCCTATTTGATAGACTGTCGTGTATTGAGATAGTTGAGTGCTTGCGAATCGGATGAGGCGCATCTCATCTTGCGATGAGTGCCTCAGCGATGCGATATATTAAGGCCGGCGCGGTAATGGGGCGCACCCGGCAATCAAGCGGTTGACACGGCGCGGCGAATGGCATGTCGATGCAATCATGGATATACCATGTGTCGTCGGTTTCGGTAGTTGGGTGAAAGTGAAAATCGGAATCGGGATCGTGAGTGCGGCTGGATGGATGAGACGAGATATATCGCTTAGTAGAGACGGTACTTGCTCAGGACATCGCCCTTGCAGATACCGCCGCCGCAGCATGCATCGGGAGCCAGCTTGCCGTTGAGAATGAGATCAATCTTGGCCTGGTTTGTTAGTATGTACTATATAAAAAAAAAAAAAAAAAAGAATAGACAACGTACATCAGGGCATGGCAGAGGAGTGGCCTGGGCGATGCTGGCAAAGGAGACGACAACGGCAGCAACGGCCGACAGGATGAATGATGGCTGCATGGTGGTAGATGGTGACGAGGTTGATGTAGTTGAGATGGACACAGGATGTGACGATGCAAACGAGTGAAGTTGAGTCGATAGACAACAGACAAGCAAATGTCGAGAAGCTCGTGTGGGGAGGGAGAGGACGAGGAATATATATCTGAGGTGGACAATGAGAGGCGAGCAACCTGTAATATACTTTGTACACGATCAGAGAGGATAAAGAGAAAAGAAAAGACAGGCCCAAGAGGGAGGAACACACTAGACCAAAAGGGTATGTAAAGAGAGGAATGGAAAAACAAAATATAAGAAGGAAAAGATAAAAGAAAAGAAAAAGATAAAATACGGGGTGAGACAGTGATGACTGGTACTTGTCTCTGGTAGAAGTTTTTGCAGGACAAGGAGTACCGCGAGAACAGGCCAAGAATACAAGATACAGAGGAACAGCGAAACAGCGGCAGGATATGCTTATTTCTCGTTTGTATTTCTTTTTTGCTGGATAAAGTACGTTCTGCAGGAGGATAGGCAGGATGTGCATGGCCTCCATACTGAGTGCATCCGACTGAGAACAAGCTGAGAGAGTGCGTGCTGCGCGCCGGTGGGTTGCTCAGCGATGACAGGGCTCAGGAATGCTCAACTACTATGTATTTACAGAGGCATGGCCAAGGGAGGCTGTTTGCAGTGGTAATGCTCAGTCTGTGCCTCTTTGCCTGCCTCTCTGCTGGCCTCGCTCTTTTCAGCTTTCACAGCCTCGGGCGCTCAGCCTCTTACTGAGTACGTGCCGCGTATCTCGACATTATGCGCAATGCTTTTATTGAGATGCTACTGTCTAGTGAACCGTAGCACTGGCAATTCAAATTGGGATTGATTTTCATAAGGATGCAGTATGACAGGGAATGGACAGTCTACCGGCAAACCCAACAATTCAAGATAATTAGAAGAAAAAATTAAACCCGAAAGATACAGCAGAAAAAGGAAATCCCAGGTAGATTGCTCCATCAGTCAGGCTAATATTGCGCGCCCCTCTTCACCTGCCCATCATCAGTGAGTAAGATACGAAGTAATTGTCACAAAGTGTGATGAGTGACGGACTGGTTTAAGACTGAGCCTGAGTACGGGGCCGTAGCCAAGAAGTGGAAAATGTCAGTGAGGTCTCAGTAACTCAAAGGAAAAGAGACGAAAAGAGACGAAAAGACAAGAAAAGACAGGTTGGTGAGAAGATCGTGAATCAGATTCAAGAGCAAGAAGAAATCAGACGAAAATCAGACACGAAAACCTTGTTATGCCAGACAGTGAGAAGGAAAAAAAAGAAAAAAGAAAAAGAAATAAACTCAAACATACCGTGCAGGTGTCTACCATCGTATCGAAGAACACTACAGGCTGCTCCCCTAAAAACATCTCGTGTTGCCGTCCGCCGTCGTACCATGGAGCTGTCGCTAAAGCCTTGGGTCCGGGGTGGAAGTACTGACTGTTTCAGCAGCGGTATGACCGGGACAGAGTCGTCATATCTCTGTGTCCTCTATCGGGCACTCGTAGATGGAAGATAGATCCAAAGAGGAATGTGCAATTTCTAGCGATCCCTTAATAATTTCACCACAACTGACGAAACCGGGGATGCGCATGTCCCTGCTATTCAAAGGGCTGAGTTTGTGAACAGAGCATTCCTCGCAGAGGCAGCCGTCTGCGAATGCCAAGTAGAGAATACAGAGTAGAAATAAAGGGGTCGTCGCTATATTGACGAGTCCACTTGTTTCGAAAAGAGGGAAAAGAAAGTTTAGTACAGACAGCAGCAAAGAGCAAAGACGGCAAGCATCCCGGAAGGACTACTTTTTAGACAGCGGGTGTAACCACCGAAGGATGGGATTCAGTATTTGTGCTGTTAGTTTGACTGATCAGTCACCGTAGACAAGGCAAAAGAAGAAACAAAAGATAAAACAGAAGAAGAAAAAGAGAAATCAAAAGAAAATACGGTACGTTTGAACTGTCTTTCCTGAGACGGGACGCGATAAGACAGCACAACCAAGGCCAGACTGGAACAGGGTGAAGAGCAGATGAGAAAAGTAGAGTAGACACAGAAAGACACAGAACAGACGAAGAGACACACAAAAGAATCGGCAGCAGAGGAATCGAGAAAATGGGGGAGACAAGAAACGCGCCAAGAGACGAGGCATGCCGTGGGTCAGGAATGTAAGATACTATTACAATGTACTCTGTAGGGGCCGGCGCATGGATGAGTGCAAAGTACTGGCTGAGGGTTTTGAGAAGAAGCTGACAGGCAATGACCGAAGCTACTGTTTTGCACCCTAGAACGCCGAGCACGACGTCACGGTGTTGGGCACGAAAAAGAAGGAAAGAAAAGAAAAGAAATAAGGGTCCTACGAACTACTATATTGCACCTAATGTTCGGTGCTGTTCTCCATGTCGTATGGAGCACGGACAGAGAAAACGGAGCAAGCAAACATACAAAGGTATCAGTGTCTGCCATTCGTCTGATTCCTACTCAGTATTGCCGGCTGGACGACGATCGCTAGTCTCCTATCCGTCTTTTCCGTAGAAACAATGACTGACAGAGAGCCAATCGTGGGCTCGTATTCCAGCATGTCAACAGTACGACTACTTGTACATTGTAAAAACAGGCAGATCAAAGACATCTTGCGATCTTGACGCATCGGCTGGTGTCACGATAATGGCGGTCAACGTCCATTCGCTGTTTCTACTGTTTCTTCTTTATCTGCCTGTCTTCTGTCTTCTGTCTTCTGTCTACAGTCAGACACAGATAGCATAGACAGACACCGGAGGAAACACTGCGTAAGGGCTGTGTCTCGTATCATCGCGAGATGGAGGTGCATAAGCGGCCACAAGTCCCGCATGA
Organism: Ophiostoma tasmaniense; assembly: GCA_022392925.1. NCBI lineage: Eukaryota > Fungi > Ascomycota > Sordariomycetes > Ophiostomatales > Ophiostomataceae > Ophiostoma > Ophiostoma tasmaniense. Next base: position 70,271 of record JAKRGK010000027.1, on the reverse strand, counting down.
TGCATGTGTGAGCAGAATCAGCAGAATACGAGAGATGCGCAGATGCTATTATATCGTGGAGAATCGGAAGTCGAGGTGAGATAGGACATCCAAGATAGGATGACGATATCGCGAATGAGCTATCATCAGGCTAGCCAGATAGGATCGACTGGTAGTACAAAAACTCTGACTTTGACTGGTATCGTGAGATTAGGCCGTCATTATATCTGTCCGAATTTGTAATCACAATCTTTTGCATACTACGGGGTATTGCGACGTCGTGGTTATTACATATGTTTTATTGCATACCCATTTTGTAAAATGAGTCTTGGTTTTACTGCGTACTGTCATCCTCAACTATCGTGAGATTGTACACGTTGAAAAGGCCGTCTCCTTGCCAGCAAACAACTCGACTCCGAAAGCTCTCTGTAACCGGTCAACCGTCAGCATCATGATGACAGCAGAGACAACAACATTGAATGAATACGACCAATACAACATCATCTCACTCACTATTCTACGAACATGCGCAATGTAGTATGCTGTAATACCATGCAAATAAAGAAACGCCGTATCGAATGGGATACTTTGTACACTAATACGAGAACCTGGGGATGTGAGCACAGGCCGTGATGACCGAGGCCAGCCACCATTGGTTACTTTTGGGAATGGGCAGAGTGTAGGAATGGATAAAGGGGTGAGAAGCTTGGCTGGTAGGAGTCAGCAAACATCGTGACTATGTATTCTTTGTTCTCTGGTCATTGCTGGTTGTCTGCCGTGCTCCAAAGGGAGACCAGCGCGTGTTTTCTCTTAGGTTGGCCCAATACTTGCTAACCCCCCTTGACGCCTCTATTTGACGGTCGCGTGGACTATTGATGAGCACTATTGTATTGCAACAAGGGAGTGAGATAATCTACCTCGAATAGAGTCTGTCCGTAACATTGGTGTTTGGTCTGACAGTGACCTGTACGTTGTAAGGAAACCTGCGCAAATGAGGTAGCCGTCTGTCTTTGATTTATGTCTTTATCAGAGTACATGATCATAACAAGACCGCCTCTTCGACTCATGATACATCGTGAGTGTCGATCACAAATAAGGTTTCTGCAGTGCAGCCCCATGCGCTCTCTTCCCAAACCGCTAAAGCCCGCTAACATCCGCTAGCATCCGCTAACAATCCACTAAGTCCTCGCAGCAAATGGTTCTGCAATGCACGCTCCCCTTTCATTTCCTATTTCTTGATTTCTTCATGTTCATCGTCGGCGTTGGTACATTCCTCTGCTAAACATCTACTCTATTTTATCCATGCATTTTCATCACACATAGACATGGTTATCCAGCCGATGATGTCAGACAATCCTTACCAACTTCTTCACATACCAAGTACTTCGTACCATCCTTGCCCGAACCCCTAGGAGCTCAGCACTCATCTCACTCCCTGCATTCTGAGATGAGATATATTGCTGGGATCTCATCCCCTCATTCATAGTCTGATGTCGACACGCGCTGGCATGCTCGTCTCGGTTAGAGCAAGTAGAAGTACTGAGCAGAACAAGCACTTCACGTGCTTTGTATGAAGTTCACAGTCGCATGCCATAGCATGAACAGAGAAGCTCATGCAAAGCTGCATTCTTGAAAGTCTTGGCACATTCGCGACTCTCTAGTAAAGCTGCCGTGATCCGTCCATCGGTCGATGATCATTCACAGAATGACTCGACACCGTCTGCGAATGTGCCGCTGTCAATCACAAAGCCATAGCAGTTCTGTCTGTCAGCGTGATCATGCCATATAGACAGCATACGGAAAACTCACCGCAACATTCGCCATCGTCGTCTCCTGCGCGCCGGGCGTCGTCGTCGCGCAGCAGTCTTCGATCGCCACACAGTCCCAGCCCTGGTTGTACGCATCCGCCAGCGTCCCCAGCACGCACTGGTCCGTATTGACGCCGGCGAACAACAATGTCGCTTTCTTTTTCTTTTCTTCTTTTTCTTTTTCTTTCTCCTCTTCTTTTTCATCCTGCAGATACACAGACAACTGCTCCTGCTGCGACCAAAGCCCCGACATGCGCGTCTTGTCGCACTGCACGTCCTCGGGCCGCACGGCTGCAGCCAGCGATGCATACACCTGCGAGTTCCATGCGCCCCTGGTCAGCGTGCGCCCGCCACCGTCGCCGAGGTCGACGCCAAGCCCGGATTCGGCCGTCTTGCCCAAAAGCATCTGCCGAGCAAACCCGGCCATGACGGCCGCCGGCATCGCCGCCAGGTCCGCGTCCGTCAGGCCCCAGTTGAGCCACACGACCTGGATGCCGGCGCGGCGGCAACCCGCAATAACCCGGAGAGTCGGCGCTACAGCTGCCAACCCCGTCGGGTGGTCGCGGCAGCGCGGGTGCAGGAAAAAGTTTTGCATGTCGACGATGACGAGTGCCGTGCATCTTGGATCGATGGCAATGTTGGTGTCGGCATCGGCGTCGGGCGGGGCGCGCGTGGTGCGGATGGTGAGAGGCTTTGCATCTTTTGCGCCTCTTGTCAAGTCGTACGTCTTGCTCGGCTGGTGGTATTCCCAGTAGTTGTCCGCCGGGCCCATGTGCAGGGCATCGCCATGTACTGTGGCCATTTTGTCGGTCCAAAGTGTTTGTTTTTTCTTGTTTGCTTGTGTGTAGAAGTCTACGCCGCGTTCAAACGCTTCCAAGACGTCACAAGCGCTACGAACTGATAAGCCTGGGTGATAAGATCCGCCGGAAGCAAGCAGTCTTGCACATCCAGGTTGCATTCGGCACATCTTCCCCGCCATCTGTATCTTGATAGTATCCTGGTCAAGATGTCGAGAGCGCAAACAGGTGCAGCAACCGTCGTTTGGATATGGTTATAAAGGGTGCAATCAACATCCGGGCAAACCGACTCGTCGATTCACTGATCTTCATGCTGATTCACTTTCATCCCATCTACAGAGTATTAAGGCCGGCCATATTGGTCCACTGTTGAGCTGTCAATCTATCTATATATACATCCCCTCGGGCTGTCGTGACCATCTCACTTTGTCTTTCTGTCTTGTCGCCATCCTCGCCAAGCATCGCCTGCCTCTCATCCTTCTTGTCTCCGGGCACTCTGTCTTGAGAAGTTATCGTCCAGGGCGAGCTTCTATTGTTTTCATACGACATGCACGTCTCCTTGGACACGATTGCACGCATCCGAGTGCGAGCTATGATCTGACGATCACGTCTACATGTGTCTCTGTAGAGACTACACTGTGCATTGGCCCTCCGTCTTACAAGGACCTTCATGCTCAGTATAGTCTACTACACCCGCCACCTCGTGTACTCTCCGAGCAGTATTTACTGAAACGGCTTGCACTACTACTGCGAGCTTGTCTACTTCGCCTTTGATGGCTTCTTCGAGAAATATCGAAATCCACAATGGCCGCGGATGCCTCTGTTTGTCTCTTCAAAGCTTTCTCTAGAGATTTACTCTACTTTGGCCGAATTCCGCCATTCGTTATCTCCGTTGTCCAGGCCGCCGAACGGCTTGCTTCATCCTCGGTCTTCCAGTGCCGCTATGAATACCACTGCAGGAAATTCTGCAGTTGTGCTTCTGGAAGTGCCATCATGCGCAGAAGCTATCGCACAGTATTCTCTCTGATACTTCTGAAAGCCCAGCAGGGCGGGAGGAGCAATGTATTTCTGAGCTGACCGCAGATCAGGGACGGGGCAAAGAAATCGATGCAGTCACTCGATGACAGACATTCACGGGTTTCGTATCAAGTGTGCATGCTCAGCAAGCAAAAGGCTTTCGGTACTTTACATCTCTGTGCAGTGTGCTCTTCCTCGTTCGCACCTATATGTGTCTCGATATCCAAGCAGAGCCGTGAACGACTGGCCGGTGGATACGATTACGAAGAAGAGACTATCTCTAGCCCACCGGTAACCTACGCCGCCATAACTGGACTTACGGGTGCTATCCGGGAGCCATTCTCCTGCGTCTATCTTTGGTGAGATGGATGCAGAGCTGTCCTTTTTCAAATAATGCACTGCCACGCAGTGATCTTGTCATCCCTCACTGTAAATAGCTGCAAAATACATTGCCGTTGTACCGGATGGACTCCCGATCACTGTCTAACCGTTCAGCCAAACATGTGTCTATGCTGCTAGCAGTCCAACTCCGATACAACCACCATCTTGGCACCACGGAATGAGCTGCACAACCAGTATCACGCTAAAGCCTATCTCTCAAGGACACTTACCGAACTGCTCTCCTATCACCATAGGTTCATAAGCGTACAGGCACAGAGCAGCGTATACGTGAGGCCTTCCGATCAAAATGATCCATCATGTCACTTCTTGCACGACGGATTTATTGAAGACAATCATGGGATGTATGCCCAGTGCTACTATCTGCTACACCCCTAGGGACGACGCATCCGAAGAAATCCAGCCGAGCCGTCTGGCTTAGGACAGGCCTGGACATTCTGGACCTGTGGGTTTCACCGTACAAGAATACAGCGTGGACCGTGGCCAGACAGCATCGGTCACGACTGTGGCCCAGCAAAACCAAACGCACGCGCTCTATCACCACGTCAGAGTTTGTCACGATGAGAATGAAGTCTCCGTCTTGGCGGCCCTCGCCCTCAACGCCATTCGCTCCGCTGCACAAACCGCCGTGTCCTCCTGAATACTACCAGTCGATACTGGTTCCCCAAATCGTGGCCACTTACCAGAATTCATGACATCGACTTTACCGAGTACGTCGTTCTTTGATCTGTCAACGCGTGGATTTTCAGCCCAAGTATACCACTACATGATCAGATGGCCATGACAAGCACCTGTGTCCGCGCTTTATCCTGACACTTTTTTGCTAGACTACAAGGTGCGCAGCTTAAAGTCTGTTCATGCATTCGCACACGTGCATCTCTTTGTCAATATACCTGCCCATAATAGATCTTTGGTGTTTGATGACAACCGTTGACAACTGGTACCCATCAACCTGGTGATCTACGCCAGGAATGCTGGCGCTTTTATGTCAGAATGATGTCAAATATGCTATTTCAAAGTCATTTAAACTCATGTTTCACTGGCAAGAGACAGCAGTTATCAGGCAAAGCCATATGCTGGTTCTCTACCTCGTCTGCTATATCACTGCGTCGTGATGACTACCAGGTGAACTATTAGCAGCCATGGCAGTTGAGACGGTATGCTGGCACTACGCCATGAGCGGCATCCGATGAAGCACATTGTGAAAATATCCCAACTGTTGAAAGACTCTCTTCGTTGTGTTAACAGTGATCAGTTGAGACATCACGAACAGACCCAACTTTCAGGCCGTTGCCCATCGGTGATGTCTCAATTGATCACTGTTAACATAACGAAGAGAGTCTTCCGACACCAACTATGACTATGAGCGTCGCTTTCTGGTATCAGGGTGAGCATTACCAAGGCGACAGCATACACTGCTCGGCCCACGAGCTCACAGCTTATTCTATGACTGGACTTTTTGCTACTCAATACATCATGAGTGGTGGAACGGTGAAGAATTCGTCATATCGAGCGTGCCGACAGACAACTTTGAAATCATCACTGCCGGCTTGCACAGCTTGATCTCACAACGAAAATATTGCGTATACAAGTGAGTACAACAAGCAAGTGACAGGCCGGTTTTGGTCTTTACCTGAACCATTATATCTCCACGACAGCTCATCTACTCGGTAGGTTATTGTAATGGTTGAATCTCGCATTCATCAGCCTGGCCCAGTACCACAAGAGCACAATCAATATTGGATTAAGCAGAAGCTGTTGAGATTTGCTACTATTTGCACATGTGCGCCCTTGGCCGTCATGGTCTTGCTTCTCAAGGCTCTCTTGATGCCGATTTCCAATAAGTCGAATAGCCACTTTCGAGACATCAAGTGCCAGTGGGCAGTGGCGTGTACATCAACGTCTCTCCCACAAGGTGCCCATAATCCGGCCCTTCGTGACATCCCAGTCGTGCAAGTATTGCCAGAGATTTGTTCAAACCGAGCTTTCTGGTTATATTCGGCAAAGACATTGACATCAGTGGCATACGAGGCGAGATATCTGCCGTGGATAATTAAATGTTTACTCTTATGACTTGTACATTTATTTGATTTTATTATTCTGGAAACATCTTAGTGTCTGGGAATTATTTTGATTTTGATTTTTTAGTTTGCTATGAAACTCTTACTTTTTAATGAAAAAAAGGAAAAGTTCTATCAGATTTTGTTAAAACTTGTATTCGTTTCAAAGCACATAATTTTGATATTTGAACTATTGGGCATAGACATTAACAAACAGACAAAATACCATCTTTGATATATGACACTATGGCTCTGCATTGATAGGCGTCGCCGAGAACAACACACGTTGATATCGGTCAAATCAGATCATCGAAGTAGGATTCGGGGACTACGTAAGCGAGAAGCCTATCAGTAGTCTGCTCAGCAGCTGTCTACGGAAGAGGGTGCACACCTCTAAAGTATTGGTATTGCGGGAAATTCATGCTGATACTCTGTGTATGAAGATGATAGATTTTTATTTATATGTCAGAACAGAGCAGGTTGGTGTCCAGAGAAGTGTGATGACACAAAGTAGGACAGTATATCGTAAGCTGGGGAACGGAGCGATGAGATGCTTAGAATATCTCTTATCAGCAGCATCTTTCAAGTTGCCGGTTTGCCTCTTGTCTTTGCTTTATGGCATCTTCAGCACACTCCCCTCCAACAGCAGCGTGCTAAACCTTATTTAGGCAAGAGGACCAGTGTTTGCATGCATATGATGCATGTTGGTGCATGCTGAAGCAAGATATGGCATGTCTGGTTTGGCAATCTCTACCGGGGTGACCACGACGGATGGTCTACTCTGCACGGAGGACGATGTAGAGTACTTGTGCGTGTTTGTTGTGAATGGTCGACTGAGAGAGCAGGCTACTATAGATGAACACCACAGCGAAGAGGCATTTTCTGTCTGGTCGAAGTTCTCCCAGTCTCGACTCTTCATCCAGTCAACCGCAATCTCTAAAATCCCCTGTGATTGCCAACGTGTCGCTGAGATTGCCATCACTGCCAGTCTAGCCTGATACTGCAAAATAGAGCAGTTCATTGCAGCCGGAGTATTGTCCCCAGAGTAGACTACGATAAGGCTATCGTATATTGTGTCGGACGGACAGAAGATCAATAACAGCAATCAAACAGGCAACCAAAAGGACAGTAAGATGGTGTGCAGTCAATATAAAAGTACTAGTTGCACCAACTGTGTTTTTAAAGAACCGGGTCATAAGCTGTATGACAGACCGAGTATGCTGTTGCTTAACATGAACAGCAGAGGTATAGTTTGGCGATGCACAGGCGCGTTGAGCACACGGGGATATTGGCATATGAAGCATAACGGTGGCTACGGTGGCTGCGGTGGCAAATGTAGCAGATGTCGTGTTCAGAAAAGACTGCCGGCTGGCCAGTGCGCGTTTGAGACATCATCGTCGATATATGCTATTTTTACCATCTTTTTGGCAAGGCCACTATGGGTCGAGTCTTTACTGATGAGGCCAGTAAAGTGTTGGCCATATAGCGTTGATTGCGTACGACAGCAGCAAGACATCCAGACCACAGCCTGTACCTAAATGCAGGGGCCGGCAGCTCACTCAAGGACAGGCCTCGCAATGCATATATTGACCAACTTGATTACTGAAGCAATAATATGTAGAACACCATCTACATAAAGCCGGTGTCACCATGTTATGCAGTATGGTACCATTGCCGGCAAATGCGCGGCAAAGAACAATGCGATTATCACTTCTATATATGTTCACCACGCCGACCGGCTTGGCCATGCGTTTCTACTCTACAAGGTAGGAATTGTATTTTCCGAGGGCGTGTTTTTGGACAGACAGACAGACAATAGCGGCATGCGGGTTGCGGTGAGATGCTGCAATAAATCGAGTTTGGCTTGGTCTGTCTTGGCTTTTGCTTCTTGGCTCTTGGCTCTTGGCCGTAATTGTTACGCACAACCCCAGATATTCGTCTGTCATTTCTGGCGAGAGAAAAGGGTCGCTTCGACTTTGACTTGACAAGAGCCAAGAGTCCAAGGATGCGTCCAAGACTTTGGACGCGACCCTACTCCGCAGGCTTTTACCCTGACCCTGACTTGCAATACACCCCTTACTGCACAGAATAATACTTTGCACTCTATTGTAAAAAGCAAAGCGACAACTACCAGACGGAGGACGCGGGAGGAAAGGATATGCAGGCAGCCTGGGTACCACGAGGAGACCCAGAAGATGCGTGAACTGATGTGATGAGATCCTAGAATAACAGATAGACAACACAAAAGAGGCGGGATTCGCGCTTCTAGATCATTGGAGGTTGCAGCGTAGCAGAGCGAGAGGCAGATTGCCGGCAAACTGCAAACTGCAAACATGTTGAAACACATGGAGACCACGGAGCTGCAGGGTACTGTATGCTGTACTCTGAGCACACCGCAGAGCAAGGCAGTGACCGTCTCGAGTCTCGTCACTCCATTGTGGTATGACAAAGTGCCTCAGCCATGTTGCAGTCGCAGTTGCGGCTGTACTGAGTAGAAGTAGCACTCAGAGTAATTACGATGGAGATGACGGAAAATATCATCCCATGTTGGATAGACAGTCTCCATTCGAAACAGACCCTTTGCCTTGTTGGCTGTGTTGTCGATGTTGCAGCCAAGTCGATATGCTTAAAGTAAACAGCCACCCGTCTTGGAGGCCTTTGTTTCTCGTTTACAGTACTCGTTTGAGCAAAACGCCAATGTCCATGCCCATGGAGAATAACGACCCTGGGGACTCTTTTTACCGGAGCAATAGCAGTGGTCCTAATGTGTAGATGTCTACAGCAAACAAGATGCCGTGCATTCAGCTACAGCGATGCGGTACAACGGTAGTTCACCGGCCGGGGAGGGATATGCACTTCCACCGCATACGTACCCAGTAGAGATGTGAGGAGCAAACTCTTGAATACTGATTTCGAGACTTGTACGCGATGCGAAAGCATGGCTGGCCCGCTGAAGGAATGCATAAGCAATACCCCCATGTTCCAGACGCACCAATTTTGATTCTGTGAGATATATATCTACACTGCTTCAATATTGCTTCATCCCCGACGCCGTATCAGCTCTGCATCGAGAAGCCGGAAGTTGACCCGTAGCAAGCTGACCGCTGGCCGGCAACTCTTTCTTCTTTTTGTCTTCTTTGATGGATGGATATACGGAGAACAAACGGGGCTCATTTTGATTCTTCCACTTGCTTTGATTGTTCTGATGGCTTGGATTGTTCTACGCTCGCTTCTGCTCTGGCGACGCCCTTTTCTGCCCGTTTTGTCCTTCTTTTTCTATTTGCTCGACTATTTCCACTGCGCATCGACCATCGTCATTAGGGGTTATACGTATTGCTCTGTACGAAGATTTACTCAGTACATACATTTCCTCTTTGGTATTCCTCTAGTAAGCCAAGCACATCATGGAACAATGCTACAGAATAAGATACAGTACAAAGTATGAATGGAATAATCAAACACACCCCACTGCAATACAGCGATCCTACAGTACGACGTTTATTCCCCAAAGCAGTAAGAAAATGTATCTTACAGAATACTCTGTACGGTAATACTCCGTAGAGAGAAGCACAAAGGATGGAGATGCGTGGTATGGGGCAGATGGTCACTGATGGTTTTTGTATGGCTTTCGCGACGGGGCAGACAGTAGAAATAAGGGACGGCCGAGTAGATCAGAGATTAGAAGATCAATTAGATGACGCCGGCAGTGAGTTGTTCTCTGTCTGCATTGCATAATACCACGACGCTGTATGTGATCCTGCCACGGCAGTCCTCTACCCAGTACTGCACGGTGTACGGTGAGCGACAGTGGCTACAGACTACTCTACTCTGTACATTTTCCATATGCACTCCATAAATATAGTCAGATGCTGATGCCTGTAACAGTAACACGGCCGCAAAGCTGAGATAGCAAGGAACCGCATAAAGAGATGGCCCCTGCTACGGAGAATTGACACAGCTGGCACGGCCAATCGCATTCAATGAGTCCGGGTTTATATTCAATCAAATACTGTACGATGTATTTCCTCTTGTCGGAATATCGTGGAGATGGTGCGAGGACGATGAGAGGAGGAGGAGGAGGAGGACGACGACGACGACGACGACGACGTCCAAGAAGGATTCTGAAATAAGGGGAAGAGGAGTGCACGCACCAGGCCTCGGGGTCTTGAGTGAACAACACCCGAGCAGTTGAGGTTGAGACTGTCCTTGTGAACGGCGTCTTGACAACATGTAACTCTGAGGGTTGCAGCACGGTATTAGTCAGTTGCTGACTCCTTATCAGAGTATCGAATTGTCACTGCCAGAAAGGAAAGAACTTTTCGCATTACTCAGACAATGCTCGGCAGCTCCTTCTCGCCGCCGGCGACGCCTACTCAGCAGGTACTACTTTGTATGTAGAATCTTAATTCAAAGAGACCCACTCTTCCGCTGTGCCCGGTGCTAACGAGGGGCCAATAGGCCAATCATAGGCCATAGATAAGGATCTCCTTGCAGTCTTTTCATCCGTCTTTTTCAGGCAGGCGCCGGCGCACTTTCTTGTTCAGAGCATCTCGTTTGTTCAATAAGTAATTAAAAATGCAATAAAAATAAAGAATACGCGCATCCCACCACATGCATGCTCTACACGAGATACGCAGTACACACCCAAACCATGCAGCTGGTGCATGCATCTACAGAGATAAAGACGGTTGTTTCGTTATCTGCGGCACGGGAGCGGACGGCCTGCCCAGACTCAGCCCTCTCTTTTCTCCAACCTCGATCCATCAAGCCACGCGCCATGCCATGATGCGAGGCTCTGCGCGGATCATTTGGGGTTGCTTGCTTTTTGATGATGTGATGGGTTTGATTGGTATGGAGAACATTGTGCTTTGGGTGCAGCTGTATTCGTATTGCGTGAGGTGGCCGGCGCCGACCTATACTGCTTCTTGATAAGATTCGGTTTCGTTGTCTTGAAAGCTTTCGAAATGTCAAGAATAAGATATGGCAGTCTGATCTTCAAGAAGTTCAGAGTGCATGGCTCTACCAGACTTGGCATTCGGCAGTGGGCTCGGAACCGTTGGAACGTGTAGCCAAGACTTTTCGAACCCCCAGATCTCACACAGGCACACCATTCTTTCTTCGCTTCTTTGCTTTACATTGGGGTTGATGCCAAGACAGACGGATAGACTGACCACTACACACTACGCGAATTCTCCTTGGAATTGCTTGTCAAATCTTACATTGATTTTAGTTGCTTGTTCTTCTTGTTGTTTGCTTGTTCCAACGCAAGCCAAGCTGCTTGATGTATTCACGACGTCTGTCAAATCGGAGGATTATTATGCACTTTGTACAAAAGAGAAATCTATGACAGCACAAAATGCGTTATCAGTTGTCAACGGTCAGAACCTGGCCTGGGGAACGGGCTCGTTTGTAGTGCGAGGCGGAGACGACCCTCTCGGAAGACAAACCGTAGCGAGGTTATCTTTCATTGAAAGAAAAAAAAGAAAAGAAAGAAAAATGATATCTAAAAACTTCCGATGCGGTGGAGTGTACGGGTCTGTAGCACGACGCCGGCGATATTCGGTTTTCTGGCGCCTTAACTGCTAATGGTTTTATGGAGATTTCACGTAATAGAATGCACGAGTTGCGATTCGTGTGTTATCACTGTACTCTAATCAGTATTGCAGAATACCGGCCGTGTGTGTGGCGCCTACAAAGTACGGCCCGCGTCCATCACGACCCATCCCGGCTTGGCCAAGTGCTGAAGATTCTTGGCTACTCGTACTCGATAAGACAGACACAGACACAAATAATTGCACGCAGATGCATGTCCCCTGTCGTGCAGGAGCTGCGATTGTCGGACGAGGCTGTCCTCTCTGCCACAATGAATCCTTATACAGCTGGGGCTGGTCCGATTTCGTCTGATGTGTTGTACTTTGCAAATAGTATGCGGGACAGATGTTGTACTTTGCAAATAGTATGCGGGACAGAATACCGTCTCAGCCTCTCTTTAATATCAACCAACAATATCAAACACATCCAATAGCATGCAAGCCGTGCTGGTTGTCGTTTCGGAGCCTGGCGGACGGCACCCGGCGTGTACATTTCTATCCATCGTCATCACAACCAATAATCAAAAGACAATAACAAACGCGGCCAAGATCATGCATGCCAATAAGCATATCTTGATAATACTGAGCCTCGTCAGCAGCCTGCTTTCTACTGCAAGTCCTTCGCCCACCAACCTCCCGCAGTCTCAGATGGGTAGAGCAGTCTCACGGTATGACCTGCCGAATCGAGTAACCATACTAGCACACACGGTAATACGCCACAGGCACGGGTAGCGGCAATAGTGGAGAACAGACGGTAATGTTTTGGAGAGAAAATGAGAATTAGAATTCAAACAATCAATAATGTCAATTGCATCATGTAGCGAGTTGAATAACAGCATACAAATGGAGTGTTTGTTCACGAGAGCTGTTGAGTAGCGGCAGATAAAGATAGATAGCTGGTGGCATACTGTGAGATGGCGTGAGCTGACAGTGTCTAGATACTCAGTAAGATGTAGCTACTACGTACTCAGTACAGCGAGAAACGATACGGAGATGGAAGGAGCAGGGTATTGCCCTTTATGCACATGCAACGTCAGCCTGCCAGAAGAAGAAAGTGCAGAGAACTGCAGAAGAAGGAAGAGCAAGGGTGATGGCCAGATCAGAAGGAACGATGCATCTCGGAGAACGTCGTAAACAGACAAAACGCGATCTCTTTCACAGACAGTCAGCGCATAACTTGTCATTAATCGGAGATGGAAATGGGATGCGCATGTTAACCCTCGTAAATTCCAATATGCCATGGAGCCACAATACAGGGCATGTCGAAGCGGACAGAGACCAGGTGGGTTTAGACTTGGATAATACTACTCAGTACAAGACAGAAGGAGCGATGCCAATTGCAGCGTTCCTTCCCTATGGGTTTGTATTTGGATTGGGATACCTTGCTATGATTCACCCTGGACGTTCGATAGAATTAATTATCTGATATATCTGATATATTTGAGATTGGTTGTAGATACAGAGATACACAAGATGTACAGCATATTGTCCGTCGTGGCTGTTGTGTACCACCACTGTATCATTACTCTGTAGTCTGTACTATGGCGACAGGGAACGATGCAGAGGACAGGCCAGTGCACAGAGACTCGAGACTCGAGACTCGAGGAAGGCGCGGCCGTGGCCATACAATGTACTCGGTTTCTTTGAGAAGGAGAAATATCAAAAGGAAAGAGCGATCCGACGACATCTCTCCGGACACGGTCCTACCACGACTGTCGTTTACTCCGCACACGCCGCCAGGACCGAGACGGCGAAATCTGTCCAGTGTACATCTTCTTCGCCGATGATCAATGATCAACACGCAACACGCAGACTCAGACTCAGACTGTCCTCCCACACCGATTTGTCTGCCACGTCTTTACTCTGTACTGTCTGCTCTGTAAAATACAACTGCCACCGCCACTTCCACCACTTCTGCCACTCATAGCTGCTGATCCTCGAAAACGACATCTGGAATTTCCACAACAATACCCATCCTCATCTCCCCCGGGACCATTCTTCGCCGGCGTCGCCCCTAAAACTGGCCCCTGTACGTGTACCTTTTCTCTCACCTGGAGGTACTTGTTGTCACGCACAAATTCAGAGGGGCGCCAAGTACCGTGGCGCTGCGGACTAGAAGGGTATCTCTCCCTCTTGGCATTATCTTTCTCTGCTGGCTCTTTGAGTCGAGGGTTTGCCACCCTAGCCTATTCTATTACACGTTTCCTGCTGTGTACAGTATCCAGCAGCGTCTCCAGCGTCTCCAGTGGCCCCATTGCGTCCCCAGCGCACTCGTCTTATTGGCGCGCCGGATTATAATCAGGGTGAGCAAAAGGGAAAAACAGGAAAAGATTAGAAAAGTATTACAGCACCAGTACACGAAAGACAACAGGACGCGAGGAAAGAGACAAAATACTCTGTACAAGCAATTGCAAACTGCAAGAAAAGAGCAAAAGAGCAAAGAGACTCCCGTCCGTTCAAATAATAACCCGAAAATAGACAAAGAGGGTATCCGGCAGTGTTCAAGTCTAACAGATCAACTGACAGATGTTGACTGTTGGCTGGAAATTACAATCAGAAACTGAAATCCAGACAGCGAAAAGAACGACGGCAAATACAAAGTAAAGACAAAACTACAGAACACCAAACGGGAACAAATCAACTGAGAGACGCGGCTTTATCTGCTCTCATCTTTTCTCGCCCGGCGCTACTCAGCCAGAACAATCAAAGAACATTCGGCCTGTCTCGAAGGATCCGCTGCCTCTTTCTCCCTAGCCGTCGGTTTTCACCCACCCCGAGTTCTCCCACTCTAGCTCGCTTGGGTCTGAATCTCTAAATCTCTATATTTGCATCTTTGATTATTGTCTCTGGACATCTCGAGTACAAGTCAATTTGTTGTGGCTTCACTCCGTACGGACCCCGGCCAGCATTGAAACTCTTCCGCTCTCTGTTCTCGGCGTCTCCCGTACCCTGGCGTCCCCGAGCTGTCAGCCGTCTTGCTCAGCTCGCATCTCGTCCATCTCGTCCACCTCACTCTGTTTCTACTCTCCCGCACTCACCTCTCCCTCTCCCACCACCCCTGTTACGGAAACTGATCGGCTTCCATCTTCTCTGCTCTGCTTCTCGCCTTCCATCGCCTACGTCTACTGCGTACCCATACCTTCTCTGCATTGGCTAGCCCCGTCGCCAACGTGCATGCTCTCTCTTGCTCTGCGCACTTCTCGACTTCTTCTACTCTTTGCCTCTGGCTTCCTGCTGCGTGGTATTAGCATCTTGATACCACACCCTCCATTCCCACCCCCAAAAGCAAAAATCACGCCCCCCCTTGTCTCCTAGACTCCCACTAGCTCGTGTGCTTCCCGTCTAGTCTCTAGTCAAGCCTAGTCAAGAACGAGTGCTTCTGTTTTTCTTCTTTGGCTTCCATGGTACCATCCTGTCATAATCTTCATCTCACGCTTCTTCCTTTCTGCTCTTCCTGGTCTGTATGCTCCACCGGCATACCACTTATATAAACTGCGAGACCCCGACATTTTTTCGATCTTCACTTTTTTTCTTCTTTTCGTCTCCAGGCCCATCCACACTGTAAATCGCAGCAATCCTTGCACCGGATTCTCGCTCAACGACCTCGATATCGACCTCGTCACGACACTCTTCAGGAGACTTGACACTCGACATCGACAGGCGGATCGCTTCACAACAAGCATTTTGCTTACCACAGGGTCCCAAACCACCACCACAAAAAATCAAATACAGCAAAATCGCAATGGCCAGCAAGCCTGAGGATTCGGCTTCTGCCGAGAAGTTTGGCGGCGACGATGTCGCTGTCGGCTACACTGGTGACGAGAACGTCGTCCACGAGGCCGACTTTGTGGCCGGCAACAGCCTGTACGCCCGTCTCCAGCGCCTGGCTGGCAAGCTCGGTGTTGAGCAGCGCGGTATTGAGCGTGTCCCCGAGGACGAGCGTACCGATACCACCATGACCAACGTCGGCACTATGGTATGTCAATTCGGCAATCCGACAATGCGACAATTCGGCGCAAAATTTTCAATTCGCTAACAAAACAGTGGCTGTCTGCCAACATGGTCGTCTCGTCGTTTGCCATCGGTGCCCTCGCTCAGCCTATTTTCTACCTCGGTTTCGTTGACTCTGCTCTGACCATTATCCTGATCAACACCCTCGCCATTATCCCCGTCTGCTTCTTCTCTGCCTTTGGCCCCAAGTTCGGTCTGCGCCAGATGGTTCTGTCCCGCTTCTTCTTCGGTTACCACTTCAACAAGCTGAGTACGTTTTGCCTCTCTGTTTTCGATTTTTCGACGCCTGCCGGACCTGACTAACAAAACAGTCGCCCTGTTCAACGTTATTGCCTGTCTCGGCTGGTCTGCCGCCAACGTCATTGTTGGTGCTCAGCTGTTCTCCGCCGTCAACAACAACATGCCCGGCTGGGCCGGCATTGTTATCATCGCCGTCTCCACCCTGATCGTCTGCTTCTTCGGTTACCGCATTGTCCACAAGTACGAGCGCTTCTCGTGGATTCCCTGCTTCATCATCTTCTGCATTGTTGCCGGCGAGTTTGGCCACAGTGGCAAGTTCAACAGCCTTCTGCCCCTCGAGACTGGCAAGGCCGAGGCCGGCGCTGTTCTGTCTTTCGCCGCTTCCGTCTACGGCTTTGGTACCGGTTGGTGCTCGTACGCCGCTGACTACACCGTCTACCAGCCCGTCAACCGCTCGCGCCGCTCCGTCTTCTTCTGGACTTTCGGTGGTCTGTTCTTCCCTCTGATCTTCACCGAGCTTCTGGGTGCCGCCATCATGACCGCTGCCGCCAACGACGCCGACTACTCTGACGCTTACTACGACAACGGTATTGGTGGTCTGCTGGCCGTCGTCCTGGTTCCCCGCATGGGCCACTTTGGCAAGTTCTGCCTGGTTGTCCTTGCTCTGTCCATCATTGCCAACAACTGCCCCAACATCTACTCCGTCTCCCTGTCTCTGCAGGTCATGCACCGCGAGACCCAGCGTGTCCCCCGTTTCGTCTGGGTCATCATCGGCACTGGTATCTACATTGGTATTGCCATTCCCGGCTACGACCACTTTGCCACCTGGCTGGAGACCTTCATGACCATCATTGCCTACTGGCTGGCCATCTACGAGGGTATCTCGCTGACCGAGCACTTCCTGTTCCGCCGCGGTTTTGGCGGCTACAACGCCGATGACTACACCGATGCTAAGAAGCTGCCTCCTGGCTTTGCTGCCGCTCTGGCTTTTGCTTTCGGTATCATGGGTGTTGTGCTGGGCATGGCCCAGACCTGGTACATTGGCGTGATCGGCACTCTGTGCGGCACCGAGTACGGCGGTGATGTTGGTTTCGAGCTGGCCTTTGCCTTTTCGTCCATTTCCTACGCCTGCCTGCGTCCCCTGGAGAAGAACTACTTTAAGCGTTAAGAGCTGTCACTGTTAATGACCTTTTACGTTTCTAGAAGTTTTGCTGTTGAAGAAAATACCCCCATCTTTTGATCTTTATTTTTTATTTATTTATTACCTATACATTTTATTACTGTTTGGCGGGATGGAACACGAATAGAAAGCAAGAAGACGAAAGATGACCTGGCTTGCCGAAAGCCAAAAAATGAAAAGAGATGGACACGATAGATTTGCTTTGCTTATTGTTATAGTTTCCTCTTTGCTTTTGCGTGCAGCCTCGTTTACGTCTTTTCTTGGCTTTTATTCTCAGATTTCATGTCAAACCTCACTCTCATTTGCATATCAATTTACCATATTACGTCAATCATTTTATTCTCACAACTTTCTATTCTATATAACTACTATACTCTTCAACTATCTTTCTTATTTTCTTCATGTCCGAGATTGTTTTGAAGAGTGCGTGTTTCGTTTCCTCTCATAAATACCTGTTTCTTCCAATAAGCTTATTCGTACCCGTGATATCTCCGAATTGTGATCAAGATCCCAGTGCCGGACGGGGAAGTCTCCCGCGTCGTTTCATAACTTACATAATCCAAGCTATTACATAAGGGTTTGCACCAACAAGGAAGGTCAGAAGCTAAATATTGGCATCGCAGCCTTGTCGGAGAATATTGGCAAGATGTGTATTATATGTCACGGCGTTGTGTGGCTTGACTAAGTAGAGTTATGGCAGTATGGGTTTATTTGTCAGAGCATTACGCCATGTTTGCAGCATCCTATAGGGTGTGCATCGTGATATCAAATAGCTGAACGAGGCTTCAGCCTCGTGAACAAGACACCCCAGATTGCAATTACTGAACCTTGAGTTCCATTAAAGAAGAAATTGATTGCATGTGTCTACGGAAAAGACCTGGCAATGTTGGCGACATCAGTCTTGATATGTTTTTGCAATTTATTCATGCACAATACTAACTATGAATTCTAACGATAGTGGGATCTATGACCAGCACGGAATGGTTAGCTAAACATCATCCACGCCGGCCGGCCGGGATGGAAGAGCAACGTGTTTGACAATCTCGCCAGCGAGAAAAACAGAGCGACCAGCACTGACACCATTCACGCATGGGCACAATTCAGTCACAGTCACAAGCACAAAGGAACAAATGATTGACGTAAAATGCCTCATTGAACAGTTTCATACGCAACGCTAGATAGTAATAAACAGTGGTAATGTTGGAGACAGGTAGAGGTATTGACCAGTGCAGTGCATACGGCAGCCCGCGAGACGCTGGTCAAAGACAAAGGAAACATATAAAAGTGTAGAGAAGAATAAACGAAGAGAAGAACCGTTTTTTGCCGCCGATTAGAAAAAAGAGAAATAAAAATAAAAAAAGAGACGAAGAGAAAAGACTATGACTCGTACATGGCAGACTTCATAAACGCGTCCGCGCCCGTGCCCGCTGCCTCGGCCGCCTTCTTCTGTGCCGCGGCCTTCTCAGCCATGATAGGGTCGTACGTGCTGGCTGCCGCCTTTGTCGTGGTCACAGGCACGGGCACGGTCGAGACAGTCGACGCGCTCGTCACGCTGCCGGCCACGCTGCCGGCCACACTGCCCGGCGCGGCCGGTGCAGGCATCAGCTGCTGCTGCTGCTTCTTCACACCCTCCATCACCTTGAGGTACGACGACGGCAGGTACCCAATGCGTGCGTCGCGCGTCCGGCACTGCCACCAGTCCGACGGGTTGCCCGCCGGGTCTGTCTTGGCCAGCACCACCACGAGGTCGTCGCGCTTAACGGCGACGTCAAAAGTCGGGCCCGTGTTGCCCGAGGCGGCCGAGATCTGCTGCTGCTGCGCAACGAGCGCTGGGTCGGGCGTGTAGTCGTAGAGCACGCGGCAAAAGTCGAGCTTGGACGCGTCCACAGGCCCCTGCAGGCCCTGCTGTCTTTGCAGGACGGCCATCTGGCGGCGCTCCTCTTCTTCGTTGGATGTGGCCAGCGTCTTGATGGCCTTGCTCATGAGATACGGCAGGCCAAATGCGGCCAGCACAAAGAAGAACAGCGGCTTGCGGCTGGGCTTGGGGGCGCTGCCGTCGGCGCCGGCGGGCACAGAGCGACCCTCGAATCTAGCAAAGGCTGCAGGCGTCAATGCCATGGCGTCGGCCGGTGGCGGGCGGCCGGTCAACTTAGCCAACAGTGTGCGGATCCAGCGCATCAGCGTAAAGATGCCCAGGACAGACCCGAGCGTGTCGCGCAGATTGCCAAACTGCTCGGCGACAGAGATCATGGCGTAGAAGCTCGAGTGGGTGGCCATGTAGGTGCTCTCGAGCATCTGGGCGAAGCCGCCAAAGGCGCCGACGACGCCCTCGAGCATCTGGAAGGTCGCCTGGGTGCTGGTGTTGAAACTGTTTGTCAGGCTGTTGGGGTCGTTGGGGTCGCGCATGCCGCCCATGCCGCCCATGCCGCCACCGTACATGCCTCCGCCGTACATGCTACCACCGTACATGCCACCACCCATGCCGCCGTAGCCGCCGCCGTACATGCCGCCACCCATGCCACCGTAGCCACCGCCATAGCGATATGGTGAAGAGTAGGCGCCGCCGCCGCCGTAGGAGTTGTAGGGCGACGTGATGCCGGTTCTGCTGTAGGCGGCGGCGTTTTGGTTAACGGTCGAGGTGAGCGAGCTGGGAATGGGCGGGACTGCGGGTGGCGTGCCGGAGCCGGCGCTGTTGCCCGAGTTGTTGTCTGACATGGTGATGGTAGGTGCTGTGATGTTAGTCTACTGTGATTGGATTTTGAAAGCAGACGCGCAAACGGCTTACATGTGATTGCCGTCCCGGCGGCGCGGTTCCTCTCCCAAGGTTTTGGCGGTGATGCCATGAGCTGGCTCACTGGGAGCGTGGTCCGATGGGATTTGAAGCGAAATGGAGATGGAAAAGGCCGGCTGCCAACGACGTCGCACTGCTTCGTTGGGCGCGCACGTGTTGGGTGCGACTGAAGAAGCGGTGATGCCGGACGGCCGCGTGTTGTTTTGAGACGAGAAAAGAGTCGGTGAGAGCGCGAAAATCAAAGACCGAAGACGATGATGTGTTGATTGTCGTGATGATGTCGTGATGTGGCGATGCGAAAGCGACGATGCGAATGCCGAGGAAACTGCGCAGTGTCTCAAGTTGGCAGAAGAAATGCAATCTATCAAGAAGACGCAATGTATTTAAAGAAGAGGGGCCAGAGGTCGAGGCGTAGGATTGTATTGTGCGCCGTCTGAATGGTGATGGGTGAATAGAGATGCAATGAATACAAAATACAAAATACAATACTAGGTCGGGGAAGAGATCATCAAGAGGAAGGCAGGACGCAGAGGCAAGACTCAGAGGCAGGAGGGATTTCCGGAAAGAGGAGAAAGCCAGCCAGAGCGAGGCGAAAAGGTGGAGAATAGCCAAGGATGGCAGGCGCGACCGATGAATGGGAGGAGGAAAACAGAGGAAATCAAAGGAAGTACTTTCTCTCTTTAGAGGAAATCAGAACTATCAGAAGGAAAAATTGGGCATTCGGGCACTGGGGCAGGGGGCAGGTGCCCAGCGATTGGTCCCTTGTGGGGAAGGAGCCCCGGCTTCAATATTATAGTGCCGATAGTCAATAGTTATAGGCGGGCGTGACCGAACAATATCACAGCAAAGACTAGTACCATTGAGAATCAACGCTGTTGCACCATATCAATAACACCGGAAAGCTTATAACAATAGAAAATCATCAAAAAACAATGTGAGATCGGCTTATACAAGTGTCACGAGATGTTCCCAAAGGTCCGTGCTGGCAGCTTCGAGGTCAACAGGGAAGGAGCGCGCACTTAATGACGATTTCTGGGAGACTTGTAGGAAAGAGCGAACGACGTGCAGACCGGTCTCGGGGGAAGACATCGAAGCCCGACTTATACGAGGAAGGTACCCAACTGCATGCGTGTCTGAGTGGTTACAAGATATTTTGAGGGAATAGATTATATTCTGTAGACACGAGACACTATTCACACGAGAATAAAGCCACTGCTGCAATATCACGTCCATAGCCACAAAAGCAAAGTAGCCGGAGCTAGGGACCTCGGCAGACTGTCGTTGATGATGTACCGAGCCAGTCCAGAGCAGCGACCTGTGATTGGCTAGAGACCATGTCCTATTGGCCACTGCCAGAATGGGGAAGAGTATGTATGGACCCACCTTTATCCGATAAATGACCTGTGATTGGTTGTTTAGATACTAGATACCAAAAGACAATAACAAAGCATGTGCTGTCGACGTAATAGTATCACGGTACAAAAGGTGAAGTAAAACGCGTGTGTGTATTGTGTGTGTGTAGAGGTAAAAACCTAGCCAGAGTGTTTAATCCTATGAGAGTAGGTATAGGGGCATTAGGCAGCAGTCACGTGACATGTGCAGAGATTTACCCCCTATAACGTCCCCTGTAACCCCCAGGTTACAGGGGCTGACCCGTCCAGTTACAGGGGACTGTATGTATCATAGTGTCTTCCTTCCGACATGTGCAAAGCTGACTCATCATGTCGTGTAACAGCGGCCGAACGGCACTGCGTCGTACGAGACGAGAAAGCTTTTCTGATGAAGTTGATGAGCGCCGTAATTCTAAAAAAGAAGTAATAAGTTTCTTCAAAAAGAGACAAAAATGCTCTGTTCCTCTGACACAGGGACACAACCCAAGACAGCCTATAGCCACTGTAAAAGTGCTAACTACAAGAGTCTCCACAGCGCGCCTCGGCAAGAGCTCTCCCCAGACTCCACGCAGAGCTTCACAGCTTGCTTGCTTCATGCACGAGGCAACTTTTAGTGTAATATATATGCAAGTAGATTATCATGTCTATCCATAGTATCCAAGAGTCGTAAATAATCGTCATCATGGCCTCGTCTTCCGGCCGGTCCTCCGCTGCTTTGCCGGCGCCACTTGGTCCTCGTCGTCGTCAATGTCCACAACATCCTCCTCGTCATCTCCGTCAGCCTCCTCCTCGATGGCAGGCGTCGACCGTCCGCGCTTGCGACCGCTGTTGATGCCACCCGCAATCGTCGGCGCCGGTCCCGCAGGCGCCCGCATTACTGTCGCCGCCGCCTCGCCCGCTGTCGTGCTCGCCTTGAGCTTGTTGACGGCTGCTGCCAGCCGCTTGCTCGTCTTGGGGCCGCCCGTCTTGCTGCGCGGTGCGTGCCGCGGCTCGGCCGCCGCAATCACTGCGCGCTGCTCGTCCTGGTACTTTTGCTGCAGGCGCTGCTGCTTCTCGAGCTCGGCGACCTGCGACTCTGTCAGACGTGCACCAGCGCCGACGCCACCACTAAAAAAGCGCGTGATGTTGCTCTGTGTGCCCTCGACGGCGCGGCGGTTCATGTCGCGGATGACCGGCACGAGGACCTCGTCGGTGCGCTCCTGGCTCCAGCCGATGGTGGCCATCAAGAACTGGCGCAGACCGTCGAGGTCGGGGACGCCCCACTGGAAGGGCTCGTTGCTACGGTCGACCTCGGGGTGCAGGTACGCATCGGTGACGGCAGGGCTGGGGAAGCTCGGGGGCAAAAACAGCTTGGTGCCCTGCGACTTGCGGAACTTGCGGCGGAACGCAGACGCCTCGCTTTCCCTGCTCTTCAGGGGAAGGCCCTGCACTTCGGTCCACCAGTCGCGAAAGTCTTGCAGGCCGTCGTCGCCGGGAAACTCGGAGATAATCTCCATCGCCGTAATGGGGCCGACACCCGGCAAGCCGTCTGTATAGTCCGACCCGAGCAGCTGCGCAATGGCAATCAGCTTGGCGCGCGACAGCGACATTTCGCGCTCGAGGTCCGCGCCAATGTAGCACTCGACGTACTTGTTGCCATTGAACATGTTCTTGTAGACGCGCGTGCCGCCAAACAAAAAGGTGTCCGAGTCGTCGGTCACAATGCCGTCGACGAGCCCGAGCGACACAAGCTCGGCGCACTGGGCCTCGGCCTCCATGGGGGCGGTGATGTAGGGAATGCCAAACAGGCGCAGCAGGGCCTGGCACTCGGAGACCATGGTCTGTGTGACCTCGTCGGCGTCGCGACGGTCCTTCTTCTGCTGGTTGCGCAGCGCCTTGAGTTCTTGTTCGTAGGCCGCCTGCGCTTCCAGAGTAGACGCCGCCTGGCGGTTGTTGAGCTCGCTGGCAAAGCGCGCGTGCTCTTCGACCTCTTCGGCCATCTGCATGAGCAGCTCCTCGTCTTCGGGGTCGCTGAGGTCGAACTTGTCGACTTGGGCAACAGCGTCCTCTGCGAATAGGTCGTCGTTCAGAGGTACTTGGCCAAGCACATCCGTGTCGGTTGCCGTTGTCTCAACTTTTGGCGCTTCTGCTTCCGGAACAGACTCGTCCCCCGCAGGAGCAGCAGTCGGGGCCGCATCGGGAATGTCGACGTCTTCAAACTCCATGTCGTCCATGTCGGGAGAAGACGAGCGCGTCTCTGGAGCTTTGACGGCAGCCTCGGTTGCAATCTCGTGTGCAACCTCTGGTTCCGGCTCTGGAGTTTGGTCTGTAGTTTGATCCGTAGTTTGATCTGTAGTTTGGTTCATCTGATCAATAATTTGACCTTGGGTAGAAAACCCTGGGTTGGGTGTTTGTTCTTTCGGTGGTGTCTCTTCCTTCGGCGGCGCTGCCGGCTCAATGACCTCCACGTCGTCGTCGCTCGAGTCGTCAATCTCGACAACACGCGACTCCTGCTGCTTCTGCCACATCTGCGCCTCTTCCTCGGCAGCCTCGCGGTCTTCGGCGTTGATCTCGTCGTCGTACTGCTGCTGCTGGCGGACAGCCGTGCGGATGTCCGTGTCGTGCTGCATCCACGGTGGAAGAGGCAAAGCCTTTTTTTGTTCAGAGATTTCCTCGTCGTTCTCATTGGGTCCTGGCGGCTCCTCAACTTCAAACTCAAAGTCGTCGCTCTCTGTCTGCGTCGGCTGCGTCGGCTGCGTCGGCGCCCGCTCAAAGCCGCCGCCAAACTCGTCCTCCGAGTCGACTTCAAAAGCGGCCGACTCGGCAGCATTGGCCGCCGCAATGGCATTCTGTGTGTGGGTGTCGTTGTCAACTTTCGAGACAAACGGCTTAGTAGGAGCAGGCTTGGCTGCAAACGGAGACGACATGTCGACGGCCACCTGCTCCGCAATAGGTCGTGACATGAAGGGGAGTTGTGTCTGTTTTTCCGGAACTTTGGCCTCTGTCGGCTTGCTCTCGAAAATCGATGTCCGCCAGTCCAGCTTCTCGAACGGCAGAGGGCCTCCAAATGCGTTATTGGGTTTGGGCGCAGTTGTAGACTGCGGTTTTTCGACAACAGCTGGCGCCGTCTTCTTCCTTGCCGCCTTGGCCATGGCCGCGCGAATGTCCAGCTCGCTGTCGCTGCTGTCACTGTCCTCGGCAATTGTGGACTTGGCAAACTTGCTCGTCGTCGCTGCGGCAATGGCCTCTTTCTCGCGCTCACGGGCACGTGCCGTGGCCAGCGACACTGTATTGTTTGCGCGCGCGTTGACCATGTGGGCGACGTTCTTGCCTGCGCGACGGCCGGTGCCACCACCGCCGGCAATGGGACGAGTCGTCTCGGCGGCCTTTTGTGTCCACTGCGGTGCCGGGCGGTCGTCAACTTCTTCTGCTTCGTCTTCGTCTTCCTGTTCCTCGGTATGCTGATTCTGGAGAGACATGGCAATGGCGCGGTTGAGGTCTTCGTCCTCGTCATGAAGCATATCCGTATCTGCATTATCGTCAAATACCCCCGGGACGTGGACGGGCTGACTGTCGTAGCTACTGACAAAGAGAGAGTCTTCGTCGACGTCCTCATCGGCTGGTGCTGCTAATGCAGGCTGCGACGAGATCTTGGGCAGCCGGTTCAGTCCCTCAATGGGCACATCCTCAAACTCGGCATCCTCGTCGTCGTCCGCCTGGTCGTAGTCCTCGTCGCCCTGGTACTGAAACTTGAGCGCATCCACATCGATAGGCTTGTGCGCCTCGCCCAGGTCCTTTTCGTGGCTCACCACACCCAGCGCCCAGCCGCCCTCGGCGCCGTCGTTCTTGACCAAAATATACTCGCGGCCGCGCTCGCCAGCCACTCGGCCGACACCGCCGCCCGGACCCCGATCGTTGTTGATCGTGAGGTCCAGGCCCGTCATGCCGACCTCCTGCATCAGCCGCTGTGTCAGGTGGTTGCGCTCACGCACGCGCTCAATCTGGAAGCGCGAAAAGGCCATGCGGTCCGGGAACATGGTATCGAGCTGCTCTTTACTCAGGCCCATGCGCAGACGGCTGCGGACGCGCGCGGCGTTTAGGATGTTGTAGCGGTCGTGCGGCGGCAGGCTCTTGAAGAACTCGCCGTCAAAGTCAATCTTGCTGAAATCGTACAAATTGATGTCTTCGCCGGCGTGGAACTGGCGCGCATAGTTTTCGAGCTCGTCGATGCTCATGATGCGCGGGTCTTCGGGGCGGCCGGCGGCCATGCCCTCGATGGAGCCGTGGTCGAGGTCGGGCAGGTGGTAGGCGTCTTTTTTTGTGAATTTGCGGCCTTGGCTGCGTTCCTGCTGGGTCATGTGCAGCTCATCGTTGTAGACGAGCTTGTCGGCAGACGGCAGGCTCTCACCGGGCGCCATGCCGTCTGCTTCGTGGACGGGTTCACCAGTTTGCTGCTTCGCAGCTTCTTCTCTGGCGGCCTGCTTGCGTCGGCCAATTTCCTCCTCGGCCATGCGCTGCATCTGGACGGCCAGCAGCTTACCGGCGGTACGGGCGGCATCGTCGCGGCGGCCCTCGCGGCGCTGGCGGCGGTTCTGGAGGGTGGAGCGCTTGAGGGTGGGCGCACCGCCATCAAAAACAAAAACGGGCAGAATGCCAAACCACAGCAGCTTGCAGATGCGGCGGAAGAAGCCAATGACGTGGGAGTTGCGCAGGGCATTGCCGTCTTTGTCGCGGACGGCCTTGAGAAACTGGTAGATCCAGATGGAGGCGTCGACGGCGAGGCGCTGGCGGTTGAGGGTGGCCAAGTTGGTCGGGCGCGCGCAGGGCTGCAGGACCTGCCAGAGGCCGTTGACACCCATGGTTGATCAGATGTGATCCGTAGATGTCAGTTTCCAGAAGTCTAGAGATGTCCAAAAGATACAGCAAGGCTCGGCATGGGCCGCACAAATGAGGCTGCCATTAGCGATGCAGTCGGACTGACAGCAACGGGGTCTCAATGTCTAGTTGTGTGGGTGGCTTTGCGATATTGGCTGCACGATGCTGGCCGTTACGGTGTGTCTGCGAGTATCCGTCAGACGTCAGCTTCACGCTGATGTCACAGTCTGCGCGTGGTGGGCCGCTGTCTCGCGGAAGTGTCGCGCAGTCACGCCTACAACTGCTGTATTACACTGGTATTACAGTGGATTGGCGATTGGTCGCACAAGTGGGCCGATCTAGGCTGCAGCGCCATTGAAAAGTGGATACAACTATGAGCTTAGTCATTTCCTCCTCCAGGCCAATTACGTCACAGGCGCCGCTCGCAGCTCAGGAACGAAAAACGAGTACGACAGCTGTGAAGTGAGACACGGCACAAAGCTGCATTCCCGGCATTCTTTGTGGGCAAAAAGTACATGGACGAACCCGGCGATGTGTTTCTGTTTAGTTTTGGTTTCTTTTTGTAAGTAGTTGTTTAGTATACACATGCCATCGTCGTCGTCGTCTGTATGGCTTTGCGTGACCGTTTTTCCACTGCCGGCTGTTCCTTGGTAGTGTATTTGTGTTTCTCACTTGCATCTATGTTTGTCTACTCTGTATGTCTGCGTCTGTCTGTCTTATTCTACCTTGGTATTTTATTTCTCCGGATCACAGTTGCATCGGGCGCAGTCGACCCGCGACGATCAGCACACCAGCTGCGAACGGTGATGTACTCGGTATTTTGTTTTTATTTTGATTTGACCCGTGGCCCCGACAGTTATACTTCACTCTTCTGTCATCCCATGTCGTCTGGTATTTTCTAATGATACTCGTACTGCCTCGTTGGTATTTCTGACTGTCGCTTCTACTGGCTTCGACTCTCTTCTCACTACACCGGAAAGTAAGTATACTTGAAATACCTCCCCAGTCCCATACCAGCCCGTAGCAAGTCACGAGTCCAAGTCACCGGCTATTGCAAGCTCCGTATTCCAGTGCATCGCCGCCAGAGTGCGCGATCTGGGTGTTGAGTGCGCAGCCTCTGGACATCTCTGCCCCATAAGACCCACAGTGCGCTACTCTCCTCTGTAGTGAGTATTTACAGCGCAGACCCAGGCTCCTAGGCAACGCTAGCACTAGTGCCTAATCTGGCCCGGCTTTGGCGCTCCTTTTTCCTCTTTGTGAGCTTCGTGCCGGAATGCAGCAGCGACGTCATCCATGGGAAACGGCAGGTGCAGTCTCTAACCTCTACCAAACACTGCCAAACAGGGCAATCACCAGCTGTCTTAGTGCTTGTCTAGCGTGGGCTGAGCTGTTTTCGACGACCTCAAACACGCACACCCGCACACCAAATGTTCTTCTGTATTCGTACTTGGTAGCTGTAGCTCGTCCCTTTTATTATTATCTGAGAATTTATCCATTTTTTTGGTATTTTATTCATTGATTTTCAATGTCTCGACCTGCTTGCGCTGACAGATCGCCCACTCCATTGTCCTCATAGCCTGACCTATTGAACTATTAAACCGTTACTCATCCCATCTTTGTTTTCATTCTCTTCTTCTCTTCTTCACTTCACTTCTTGCTTTTCTCTTCTGATCTTTTGCTTCATTTCTGCAAAAATCAACTTGATATCCGTGAACGTTGCAACACATTCGCCGCATCGCTCCTTCCTCCGTCATAACGACCACCGCCCCACTGTTTCGTCGTGTCGTCACTTCAGGCTCAGTCTTACCATCGCTCTTTCCTCCCAACACAATCACCACCACCAACACTCTCAACCACCCGCCACTCCCGCCAAAATGCATCGCACCTACTCTATGCGCCAGTCGCGGGCACCTACTGCCTCGCAGATCCAGGTATGCTTAGTCACTCCCAGCAATTCGCATCCCGCAATCCCAGCGATCCCGCGATCCCCGCACAGCCGTCTGTGGCAGTCTCAATTGCACCGGCCTGGAGATCGTTTGGCTCGTGCCCAGCTCGGATTGCATTCCCTTCCACACTCTACGTACATGCGACTAACCCGGTGTTCCGCGCTCTAGAACCCCCCTCCCCCTCCATCCTCGACCAAGTCCAACCGTCTGTTCGGCAGAGGAGGTTTCGGTACGTTTTCTGGCGAAAAGGACCTTTGGGCGGAAACAGACAAAGACAACGACTAACAAACAGGCCATGCTCTTAGAAGGAACGCGGCCGGTGCCTTTGGCCCCGACCTGTCGAAGAAGCTTACGCAGCTTGTCAAGATGGAGAAGAACGTGATGCGCAGCATGGAGCTCGTGGCCAAGGAGCGCATGGACGTTGCGCAGCAGCTGTCGATCTGGGGTGAGGCTGGCGACGAGGACGTGTCCGACGTCACCGACAAGCTGGGCGTGCTCATCTACGAGATTGGCGAGCTGGAGGACCAGTACGTCGACCGCTACGACCAGTACCGCGTGACCATGAAGAGCATCCGCAACATTGAGGCCAGCGTGCAGCCCAGCCGCGACCGCAAGGCCAAGATCACCGACCAGATCGCCCACCTCAAGTACAAGGAGCCCAACTCGCCCAAGATTGTCGTGCTCGAGCAGGAGCTCGTGCGCGCCGAGGCCGAGTCGCTGGTTGCCGAGGCCCAGCTGTCCAACATTACGCGCGAGAAGATCAAGGCCGCCTATGCCTACCACTTTGACGCCATGCGCGAGCACAGCGAAAAGGTCGCCATTATCGCCGGCTACGGCAAGCACCTGCTCGAGCTGATCGACGACACCCCCGTCACCCCTGGCGAGACGCGCCCCGCCTACGACGGCTACGAGGCCAGCAAGGCCATCATCCAGGACTGCGAGGATGCGCTGACCAACTGGGTCTCGCAGAACGCCGCCGTGTCGTCCAAGCTGTCGACGCGCGCGCGCACGCTGTCGACGCGCCGGCGCAACCTTATCAAGGCGCGCGCCGAGGGCAACGGCCACGACCTGTCGGGCCAGGACGCGCCGCTGGACCGCGACCACCAGTGGGTGGCGGCCAATGTGCACGGCGAGGATGGCAAGTACGACGACGACGAGGACGAGGAGGACGAGGACGAGCTGGATGACGACGAGCTGAACGGCGAGACCCGCGGCCGCACGCAGGAGCCTGTTGTGGCATAGACGTAGATGTCTCTGTCGCGCGTCCTGTTGTGTTCTATTCCCCCGTCGTTTGTTTGCTGTCTTTGTATGTGAGCGAGTGAAGAGATGGTTTTGCTGCTTGCTGCTTGCGTGCCTTGCGTGTGTGCAACCGCGATAATACCCTCTCTTTGTCTCACTCCTGTTTTGCCTTTTCTCTCATCTCGTGTATCTTTTTCATATCTTCGTTTCTTCAATTCTTTTCTCGTCCTTGATGGCGTCGGTTTCTATTCCTTGTCCCAAAAGGAACGGTGGTAATGGGTTGATCTGTTGGCAAGGAACGAGTTCTGTCTTAATATACTGTTGCATCTAATATACGTCTTGGATTATTTTGCCGTGTTCATTGTGTTTGTTTATTCCGTTTCATCTGAGTGCGGTTGTTATTTATATTGTTTGTAAACTAGTATAAATATTACAAAAACACGTATTAAAATACTGTAATTAAAATCGAGAAGAACCGGAAGAACTGGAAAAAAATGCTATCTAGAATGCCAACAATAAAAAAAGAATCAAGAGAAAACCGCTTTACAGTCACCCATGCCGCCTCACGACACAACAGCACCTATCGCCGCATCTGGCTCAGGAACTCTTCCACCTCAATCTTTGCCACATGCTCCCCGGGTGTCACGATAAGCCCGAGATACCGCGAGGTCATGTCCATGGTCATCTTTGATTTGCCGCTTTCTGCAGCCTTGGCCGCATGCTGTGCGCGCTGCTGCGGCGTCGGCTGCCGGTACTCGGTCGTATGCGCCAGCACAATGTTGCACTCGGGGTCTGTGCACTTGAACTCGCCGCGGAAGAGACGGCCGTCTGTGGTGTGGACGAGGAGGTTCTTGTTGAGGAGGGTCTGGAGGTAGGCGGATGCTTCTTCGCGCATGGCCTGGGCCTGGGCGGCGGAGACGGGGGGTCCCGAGGGTGTAGAGGCCGCCGCCGCTGAGGCTTCCGAGGTCTCTGAGGCCGCTGCGATGGCTGCTGCCATGTCTGGTTTTATATATCGTTGTGACGTTGTGATGCTTTGAAATGTCAAGATAAAATGTGATCTCCTGACAAGTTTAGTTCAGGTAGGGCGTGTGACAGTCAGCTCATTATGGCAAAGACCAAACACCTCAACAGTCATTCGGGGCGTATGAAGAAGTGCCCAAGAAACCTGAATATAATGCTGAATATGCCGAATATAAGCAGTGATTGTCGTGATGTCGTCCGAAGAACTCATGTCGATGCCCCACCAGTGTGCAATAAACATCATACACTGTATATACACAGTACAACTAATCTGACCAATAGAAACTACTACATCGCTTAACGCAAGCTGGACCAATCATGTCGTCAGACCCCGGTCAGTCAGCTCCTTCCTGACATGTCCCCTGGAAGTAGAAGGTACTACTTTGCAGGGCCCACCATCATCAACAACGCATCCACTTTGCGCATGTACTCAACGACACCTGAACGCGCCGCGCTTCTCGCCTCGAACGGGACGACATTCCACGACGCCAAAGTCGCATCGCCGGGGATTGCACGCCACCATTCGCGATTCTTCTATTTTACAAGTCTGTCAACACTGCACAGTCTGTCTGATTATAATTAATATTTAATATCGACTATACGCATCCCCGTCGCATCGCCGCGTCCGTTTGTCGTCTCACGCCTGTTTTCGCCTCATTTTCACGTCTCGTGTTCACATTTCATCTTTAATCTCATCCTTGTCGTCTCATGTCCATTCCACTCTGCCTGCTATGAGGCTGGTCTCAGCCCCAAGCCCACATCCACACAGACTGCCAGCATGGCGTCCAAACGCGCCGGCGCCGCCGAGGTGATCGACCTCACCCACAGCGACGACGAGCCCGGCAGCACGGGCCCGAAAAACAGAAACCAGCGCAATGACCACCTCTCCGCGCACTACATAAACGTTCATGCCACGGTCGATGCCAACCCTCAGCTGCGCAACAGCGTCCTGCGCAATAACATGCACATGACTGGTGCCCGTCGAGGGTCAGGGTCAGGCTCGGCCTCGGCCTCGACCTCTCCGCCCGCCTCTATTCTCACAGGTGCTGCTGCCACCACCCACTCATCCTTTGCACTAAAGCCTGACAATGAGCGGCCGTCTGCATTGCCATTGTCTATGTCCTCCCCATCGTCTGCACCGCGCAGCTCGCCCGCGCAGCTGAACACCCCCGGGCCGCAAACGCACCATCCGCACGGCAGCAGCAACGGCAACGGCGCCGGCAACAGCTCCAGTAACAACAACAGCAGTCCGTCGCCGTCCACCAGAAGCAGTCCTAGCAGTTTCATAACAGCACAACGTGCTAGCATGAATGCCTATGGCGCGCCTTACCATGTTCCGTCGTCGTCTCCCGCTTCGGGTTCTGCGCCCGGCTCCATGTCCAGCTCTGCCTCCGGATTTGGCCGTGATCGGGACAGGGACCATCCAGTGCGGAGCTTCTCGTCACGGCCCATGCCGGCCTCTTCCTCTTCACAGCAGTCGCCGTCCTCGGATAGCCACTCGCGTGACCACCACCGTTCTAGCCAGCTGCCCCCCCAGTCGCAGTCGCAGTCGCAGTCGCAGCGCTTATACACATACGGACACCAGGAGCAGTCGACGGGATCCTCTTCTAACAACGAGGTTGTGTCTATTACCTCCTCGAGCTCTTCTGGACGCCCCCAAGGCCGCTCCGGTCCCGTCCACCCCAGCTACAAGAAGCCTGTCCCGCCTATTCGCCCAGGTCCCGACGACCAGGACACTTTTGATGCCGGCGTCGGCGCTCGCCATCATGGCCTGGCATCGCAGTTTTACACCCGCGGCCCCAAGTCGCCCGCGAACGCTGTTGAACGGCATCTGCCGACCGCAGCGGCTGCCTTGGCGGTCGCCCAGGCCAATCAGGTCAACCAGGCCAACCAGGCCGCCCAGGCTGCTCAGGCCTACCAACCGCGCCAGCACCTCCGCCAGCAGCAGCATACCAGCCACATGTACTCTCCCTCATCGCAAGCAGCACAGGGGCCGGCAAGCCAGCCGAGCATGTATAGTGCCTACCAACAACGCCAGGCATCTCAGCAGAGCCAGTCGCCGCAGCAGTCACCCCAAATAGGCTCATCTTCATCTTTATCGCCTCGGTGGTCAGCCCCTCAGGCCAGTGCCCAGAAGCAGCAGCAGCAGCAGCAGCAACAACAGCAGCAGAGGTCTCCGCCCGCCCCATCTTACCCTTCGCCCAATATGCAGAGTTCAGGATGGGATCGTTTCAAACACCGCGGCTCTCCTACCCAGAGCACACAGCAGAATGGTGCCACTTCGTCTTCCTCGTCACCTCGGCAGCCACCGATACCCTCTAGACCACATCTATCGCAAGTTCACTCACACTCGCACTCTCACACCCATTCGCATCAGCACTCCCACCCGCACCCGCACCCGCATCACCATCACTACCACCACAGCCAGCCGCAGCCGCAGCCGCAGCCCCGCCAGACAGTGCAGCCGCCCGTGCCGCAGTCGCAGATCCTGGGCTCCAACTCAAACCCAACGCCGTTCCGTCAGCCTGCATCCCCGCCATCGGCACGGCCGTCGCCGCATCTAATGGGTTCAAGACAGTCATCCCTCAATGCCAATGCTAATGCCAATGCCAATGCCAATGCACCACAGAGACATTCGCTGCCGCACTCGTACCCTCCTGAAAAGACTGCAAGCCCAAGTTCTGTGCATTCGCACGTGCCGCCTGCTCGCAAAGAATCGTCGCCACGTGCAACTCCCGTCCAGTCGTCTGACTTTGCCAGCGGCCTACGAGACCGTGCACGCGCAGGTAGTGGTCCGAACAGTCCCTACACTGCCGACGAGAGGGGATCTCACTTGTCCCAATCTCAAGGCGCCAGACAGCACCAGCAGCACCGGTCTTCAGTGGGCTGGTCCGACAGGAACACGCCGGCTGTGCAGTCCCCAAGTCACGCAAACGGTGTTGGAAGTGCTAAGAACGACAATGCCAGCAACGACAGCAACACTGCCGGCAACAGCAGCAGCAACACCGGCAGTACGAACAGTATCAATTTAAGCAGCAATACCAGCAGCAGCAATAGCTCCCATCTGACCCACCACTACGCCTACACACGTCAGCCGCCCCTGTCTGCTACGGGCGAGTCTGTTGTACAAGACGGGTCGGCCGATAGAAACGTGCCGCACCTGACTCTGGTGCCAGTGACGGCGCAGACACCTCCTGGCTCGCGTCCAGGCTCGGCCTCTTCGCGCATGCATACCCCGGCCCCGGCCTCGCAGTTGGCACGCCCCGAATCTGGTGTAGACAACACCACCTCAGACCGGCCAGTACCCGTCGGACCTGTGCAGCCACTGCCGAGTGCGTCTGCCAGGGCATCGCCGGATGCCATGCAGCCTACGCCGATTGAGTCTGTGCTTGACCCAGCGCTTCCAACTCAGCAATCCCCGCCGGCAGCCGTCGAAGCTACTCCTGCACCAAGACCACCCCGCAAGGCCCCAGCACCCCAGCCGTTGTCGAAAGCGTCCGACTGGAGCGTGCCCAAGCTCGAATCTGCCCTGCAGGGATTCCTTAAGTCGCTCCAAGTCGACCACGGCGTGGCCCTCGAGTACTCCATTGACATGGCGCAGCCGCGCGTGCGCAACTTTGTCAGCTCGTTTGACGACTTTGCCGATATGCCTGCTCTACAGGCCGAGAGCAGCTCCAGCGAGACTATCACTGTCCGCTGGAAGCTGCACCGCGATAACCAGCGCCGGCCCGAAGGCAGATCGACGCATGTGCAGCTCACGCCTCTCAAGTGTCCAGGCGAACGTGTGCCGCGCTACCGCTTCCACCACGTGGAGATTGCCAAGAACATCTTGTCGCCCAACACCCCCCTGAAATTCATCCCTCATATCAGAGACCTGGAGGATGGGTCGGAAGACAAGTACAAGTACGAGCAGTGGATCGAGGAGCTCGAGAGCATGGAGCGCAAGTCGGGCTTTGACTCGTCGGTGCGCTCGGACAAGCGCGCGACGACACGGCACCAGGAGTACATCAAGCTGCTGGCCGGCTACCTCGACCGCTGGATCACGAGCCTGCGCATCGAGAACTGCAGCAAGGCGACGCTGATCCGGTACATGGCCGACGAGCCGCGCAGCGGCCAGGCCAGTATCACGCCGCAGCAAAAGAACAGTCTGCTCATGTCATGCGGCGGCGACGCCGCGACGCCGCAGGCCAAGATGTTTGCGAGCATGTTCACGGACGCGTTCAACCGCGTGTTCAAGGGCGAGAACGTCAAGCTGCACGATGTCTTGAAGCAAGACGAGACGGTCGAGAATGTGTTGGAGCCTAAGAAGACGTCCAAGACAAAAGACCAGGAGGGGAACGACTCGATCGAGCAGGTCCAGCAGTACCTCGGCACGTACACGTCGCTTAAGTGCATGATCTGCAACACCCACTCGTGTGAGCACGGCGAGTTCGACTCGGAGAACGTGCGCCGTTGCTTTTCCATTGACGATCTCGGTAGCAAGTTGTGGAAGCACGTGGAGCGCCGGCGCAACCGCCAGATCAAGGAGCAGATCCGCAGCAAGGGCATCTATGGGAGTGTCCCGGCCGGAAGCAATGGGCAGTCTGCGATCGGGAACCCGTCCACGGGGGCTATGTGGAAGCCCTGCAACAACCAGTGCTTCCAAAACTACGACATTGGAGACTGTACGCAACCGACGCGCGAGTGGACCGAGGACGAGTCCAACCTGGTGCGCAGTTTCCACCTGACGTTTGCCAACAGCTCGGGCAAAGTCCCGTGCACGGTGTGCAACATGATTAACCGCTACTGCTGGGAGGTGTACCGACACATCAAAGAGCTGGGCCTGGTCGTCTCCCTGCGGCCGCCGACGCCGCCGACCATCATCGAGAACGGTCCCGTCAAGAATATCAACTGGTACGACCGCAAACGACGACAGCTCAACGGCGACTGGTCGGAGCACACCATTACGCACTTCCACGCGCTTCGCGAGCAGCGCGAGCCCTGCAACCACGACGGGCCCTGCACGGCGGCGCGCGACTGTCCGTGTGTTAAGGCCAAGATCCTGTGCGAGCGCTTCTGCCGGTGCACGGCTGACTGCTGCGCGTACAAGTTTACGGGCTGCGGGTGCCACGCGGCCGGCAAGACGTGCTATGCGCGCCAAAAGGAGGGCAAGCCGTGCATCTGTGTGCAGCTGAACCGCGAGTGCGATCCCATATTGTGCGGCAGCTGCGGCGCACGGCAGCGCGCAGACCCGGAGAACCGCGACAACGACGAGCTGCACGCGACGGGGTGCCAGAACGTGCCGCTGCAGCGCGGCAAGCACAAGTCGGTGGTGCTGGGGCAGTCGCAGCTGGAGGGGTGTGGCTACGGCCTGTTTACGGCGGAGGACATTGGCGCGGACGAGTTTATCATTGAGTATATCGGCGAGCTGATCACGCACGACGAGGGTGTGCGACGCGAGGCGCGGCGCGGCGACGTGTTCAATCAGGAGTCGAACGCGTCGTACCTCTTTACGCTGCTGGAGCAGGACGGCATCTGGGTGGACGCAGCCATCTACGGCAACCTGTCGCGCTACATCAACCACGCGTCGGAACACGACAAGCGCGGCTGCAACATCACGCCCAAGATCATGTACGTCAACGGCGAGTTCCGCATCCGCTTCTCGGCGATGCGCGACATCAAGGCCGGCGAGGAGCTCTTCTTCAACTACGGCGAGAACTTTCCCAACCTCACCAAGAAGCTGCTGGAGGACAAGGCGTCTGCGAGCGATGACGAGGATGTATCAGAGACTGCCGGGCGCGCGGGTACCGGTGGCGGTCGTGCTTCTGGCGGTGCTGCACGTGGCGGCAACAAGGCCCGCGCAAACCGCCGCAGGAATGCCCATGGCAATAAGAGTGCCGCGGGCGGGCCGGCCAACAGCCGCCGCAAGGTGCAGACGACGCGCGCGCCGACCAAGTCCGTGCCTCAGCCTGTCGCCAGCAACAGCCGTGCAAGTGGCAACAGTATCCGCAAGCGCGTCAGAGGCAAGGGTGCGCGCAAAGAGGCACCGCCCGCCGCTGCTCTTGACGACTCGTCTGACCTGGACGATCTCGACGAAATTGAGAGCCTGGATAGTCTTGACGATCTCAGCGACAGCGACGTTGACGAGATGGACATTGACCGGCCACCAGCGCGTCCCGCTGCCAAGACTAGAAATCTCGCCGGCACGAAGCGCAAGCGGCGCCCCGCCTACGACGACAGCGGTGATGAGAACGAGGCCGAAGACGACGGAGACGTCCCGATGGCGGACAGCTACGGCGCCAACGACAACGACGATAACACCGATCCGGTCGTTGCTGGACCGCGGCGGCGGCGCAAGCAGCTGCAGGCGCAGGCGGCACAGGCGTCCTCGCAAAAGAAGTCCAAGCCGTCTCGGTCGCAGCCGGAGCAGCCCCAAACACAACCGCAAACAGCTGCAGCAACCAGCTCGCGGCGTCGGTCAGGCCCTGGCCATGCCACAGGCCCGAGCGCGGCCGAGATTGCCGCTGCCACGGGTGGTGTTGTGAATATATTTGCAGACGGGCTCGAAGTGCCGCGGCGGCGGCGCAAGAAGCCGGCAGATGCAGAGGCTGGTGCAGCTGAAGCGGCCAGTGCAATGAATCTGGACGGGGTCACTGATGCCGATGCCGATGCCGACGTGGATGCCGATGTGGATGCAGACACGTTTGCCAACGACGAACACGAAACCGACGATCAGCCGTCCATCACGGCTGCGCGGCCGAACAAGACAAATACACAAACCCGGGAGTCTCCACGCCGTGCCGCGAGCATTGATCTGTCCCACCGCGTGCGCCGCGGCAGAGCTTTTCAGAAAAACAAGGACGAGACGGACAATGACGACTCGGAGCACGCGCCGCGTCGCAAGCGCGCGCGCACCAAGCTGGTGTCCGAGACGAGCTACACGGACTCGGACACGTCGCTGTCTGTCAATGGACTCCAAGGGCTCCATGGGCTCCATGGGCTCCATGGAGGTCCGTCGTCTTCGTCGCGCCCGACGTCGCAGCCACTGTCGAGACTTCGCCGCGTGCGCCATCACCGCGTGCCCGACTCGGCAGACGACGAGGAGGTTGGCGGTGATGACGAGAATGCGGCGGCTGTTGTCGCACTGGGGACGACCGACGACGACCAGGGGAGTGTCATGTCGGCTGGGCAGTTTTATGGGCGCGATCCCGACGAAAACCAGACCTCGGCGGCAAATACACCAAATGCACGCCGGCGGCGCGTGATTTCCGATTCAGAAGACGACGACCCGTCGCAGCCACAGTCCGGCTCCTCGCCGCGCCCGTCCCACCCATCGCGCCCATCGCGCCCGCGGACACCGCACGACGACGACACTGTGGGCAGCGAGGTGAGCTCGTCTGTGGAGCGCAGCCGGCGGCGGCGGCAGAAGCCGGTGCGGTACCGCGGCGAGCACAAGTGATTGTCTACGTTTGAATTTGTTCTCTGTTTTAGTTTCTACTGTACTTGTTACCGACTTTCTTATTATTTCTTTCATAGCAGATGGCGGCTCTCATGTCATGATTGCCGTTCATTGCACTGCGTCACTCTTTCAATCCATACCTCTTGTTATTTTTATCATACCTTGTCAAGACAGAACCTGTATCCGTCGTATACTCCCAGACAGTCTGTGTATTGTGTCTACCGGCACAAGGGATGGTTACATGACAAGCACGCAGAACAGGTAAAGTGATTGGAGTGACGTGGTTGACTTGGATACAAGTAGCATTAGAAATAGAAATAAAATAGAATAGCAGTGAGAGGAACCTCGTAGCTAGGAACCAAGGTATCATACAGATAGTAAAACAGAAATAACAGAAAGTAACAGAAACAGAAACAAATAGACTTTTCGCCACCGGTTCCCCATGGAAGATGCACCCTTGACCGTACCGTACCGCAGACCCTATCCGCCAAACTCTATCTTGTGGGTTTTCGTGTTCTTTTTTCTCCATGTTTTTGGGCTTTGTGTTTTCCTTGTGAGTGTCGTGTGCTCGTGGCGTCATCAGACATGAGTAAAAGACAGGGTAGAGTACATGTGCAAGTAAAGGAGACATAACGTAGCATAAACAGACATAAAAGACATAAAAGACATAAACATGACTGCGTTATCATGATAAAAGTATAAAACATTAAGCGTGAATCACCGACAGCAGGGCATTGACGTCGGCGTCGGGCATGCCAAAAGAGCCGTAGTGCAGCATTGGATTGTGGTCGGCTGCCATCTCAGATATCTCGGATATTTCGGATACCTCTGCAGCAGACATCTCAGAATGTAGAGGTATAGACAGAGGATGCGTCGGCGTCGGACTTGGGAGGGCGCCGCTGTCAAAAGAGACAGTCGGCCCGTCGTGCCCAGTCAAAGGACCTGTCCAGAAGCCGCCCAAGTCGGTGTCGGTGACGGCGAGGTCCCAGCCGCCGTCGAGGGGCATATGGGTGGCCAGGTCGGGGAGCTCGGTGGGGGCCGCCAGCTGGGCGTCCACTGTCGAGACAGCAGCAGACATGTTAACGGAAGCAGAGACAGATGCAGAGACAGAAAGAGACTCCTGCGGGCTGCCAAAGAGAGAGGTGACCGCGGGCGAGACGGTCTCAACAGGTGCAGCACTCGCACTCGTGGACAGGGGTGTCGCATACATGAAGGAGGCGTCGGCCGATGTAGTCGTATGGGCAGGCACGGCCTCTGGGGTAGGCATATACTCGTACGACGGCGACTCGGCCGGTTCAGCCGACGCAGTGGACCCAGTGGACTCTGTCTCGACAGCGACCGGCTCGACTACCTCTGCCTCAAACGATGCAAAAGACTCAAAAGTCGCTGCTGCAGGCTGCTGAGGCGACCCCGCCACGTAGATGCCGCCGCTGCTGTCATGGCGGTGACGCAGGGAAATGGGACAGTTGGGGTGTGTGCCGTCAAACCACTCGCCACGGGGGTCTATGGTGGTGGAAGTTGTAGCCGTCAACGAAGCCAAAGGCTGCGGTTGAAGCTGCTGCGACTGGCGCTGCTGAGGCTCCTGCGAATAAGAGCCTTGGGGCTGTTGTTGAACAGAGGGAACAGGACAGTGCGGCTGCGAACCCAAAGCAGGAGACGACTCTTGAGAACCAGACGATGCGGCTTCCTCCTCCTCCTGAGAAACACTCGGCGATATCTCACTCGACGTACTCGCCGGCGACCCCATCTCGGGAATGCTCATGCTGCGCTTCCTGTCTTTCTTTGCAGAGGCCGCCTTCTTGCGCCGTCCTGTGGCCGTCTTGCGCGCCATGTTCTCCTGGTGGAGCGTCGTAGTTAAGCCATACAGATCTGCCGCGACGAGTCCTCCGTTCACGACCGAGTCTGCCGCCGCGGCCACCCGCTTGGGCTCGCGCAGCTCAACGTCAAACTGGTACTCGCCGCGTTTTCTCTTTGTGCTGTCAGGCATAGGTGCAGAAGCCGGAGCAGACGCAGAAGCAAAGCTAGGATACCTAGGATATCCCTCGATCCCCAGCCCCCACTCCATGTTCATGTTGTAGTTCATGAGACCAGTGTCTATGCCCATGTTCATCTGGCCCGGACCCTGATTACCACCCAGCGTAGAAGTGGTCACAGCACTGAACGGCACGAGGTTGCTGGACATGGGGAAGGAGTAGGTGTGTTGGCTACCGGTGATGTGGCCCGTGTCGGATGCAGCTGTAGCAGATGGCGCAGGCAACTGCTGGAGTCCTCCAGTCCCAGCGATACTTTCTATCGAGGTGCTTACTCCTGTAGCATTGCCAATGAGAGCATCCATGGGCATTGTGCTCATGTTCATGTTCATGTCCATGTTCATGCCGGGCTGCTCAAGGAACATGCCGGCCATGTTCATGTTCATGTTGTTCATGTTCATGTCCAAAGGCATAGCAGGCATAGCAGACAGATTGGGCAGGCTGGGGGTGAACTGGAAAGACGGAGGAGCAAGCTCCGCCTGAGGCTGCGCCGGGGTCTGAGTCTGCGGCGGACTCTCGGACCGCTTGAAGTTGGGGCGCGGCGCAGCGGCTGGCACGGCGGCCTCGTAGTACATGGTGTTGGTGCCGCCCGGGACTGCACCGCTGTACGGGGGATGATTCAGAACGGCCCTACTTTGTCAGTATTATAAAGAAAGGCTGGATACAGAAGAATACATACCCCCACTCCTCTTTCATGCCGTAACGCGCTCTGAGCCAGGTGTACTGGCTGCGGCCAAAGTTGGGATCCTGAAAGTGGTTCTGGTATTCTTCGATGAGGCGGTTGCGGTCGTACTTCCAGTAGTTGCGGAGGAACCAGAGGATCTCTCCTGGTTTGTAGTTTGTGTGAACGCCCATGGCGGTAGAGGAAGTGCAGCCGGTGCACGCGAGAAGAGACGGAGTTGAAGAAGAAGACGAATGTTGCCGTCCTGCGGTTGGGTAAGAAAAATAAATGAGAGAGAAGAATGAGTGTGAGAAGTGAAGTGTAAGTGGAATGGAAAAGAGAGGCAGAGAAGCAAAGACGGTAGGAAGAAGAAGAAAGAAAGAACAAAAGAGAAGAAATGACAAAGGAAATAGACGACGAGAAGTGTGGTCTACAACGGGAACGACGGTGGGACTGAGTCTTGTGAGAGTGTGTTGACGAGAACCGAGAGATGGAAGACGGTGAGATGTAGTGGCTGAGGTGTAAGAGCAAGAAGAGAAGAAGAGAAGAGAAGAAGAGAAGAGAAGAAGATGAAACAAAAGTTTAAGAAAGAATGGTCATGAGGAAAAAGGAAATGCCAGAGACAGACTGGTGAAGTAAAAGAGATGAAGAGAAGATGAAGAGAAGATAGAACGAAAGAAAGGGTGTCTGAGAAGATGAAGAGAAGAATCTGAGAGGAAAGTAAAAAGAAGTAAAAAGAAGTAAAAGAAAGAAAAAAAAGTGAAAAGACGCAGATTCTGCTGATGCCGTGCTCACTTGACAGCACAAAGACATTGTCAAAGGCGGACAGCAAAAGCAAAGCAAAAAAAGCAAAGCAAAGCAAAGAAACTCAAATAATCAATAAAACAACCAATCTATTGACGTACGCCTTGTCATTGTTCGTCAATGGGTATGATGCATGAGCAGGAGGTTGGTGTATCACGACCAGTGGGGCCACGCAGTATGACGCTTGCACTGTGTCTGTCTGTCTGTCTGGGGAAGGAGCGTGCCTGCAGCTGTCATGCAAGCTCTTTCCCTTTTCTTCAGAGTGTGAATATCCACAAAGTGCTTTGCCCTTGCCCTGGCAGTGAGGCTCTGGGAAGTGCCGACTGGACGAGGAGCCGAGACGAGCGGAGCGGGATCCGGCGGACAGGCAGACAAGGACAGGCAGAGGACATATCAATAGATGCGTGA
Source organism: Ophiostoma tasmaniense (assembly GCA_022392925.1). Lineage (NCBI taxonomy): Eukaryota > Fungi > Ascomycota > Sordariomycetes > Ophiostomatales > Ophiostomataceae > Ophiostoma > Ophiostoma tasmaniense. Next base: position 28,607 of record JAKRGK010000027.1, on the reverse strand, counting down.
CTTGCCAGAGCTCTGCGAGTGACTCAAGGGTGGCAGTGCATCTGTCTCTTTCCAGGCAGCAGACTGTAAACAAAGGTAGACCGATACCGGCATGCTTCACCTGACAACGTGATGATATCAAGGTGAGCCCACGGTGATTCCACGGTACCAAAAGAGTCTGTCGTATCGTCAGGCGGGGTTTTGTGTGCTCTATGAAAAGTCTGCCTCAGTTGCGTGCACTGTACAGACATCGGACGAAGAGGTTGGTGCTGCAGGTCAGGTGCAGGATAAAGAGTAAAAGGCAAGAGCCAGACGCACTGTGACTTCCTGGAGAATGATGACTAACCAGAGCAGTGACTAGTTGCGTTGCCTGTCTGCCTAGAGGGTTGAGTTGATTAGGCACCACAGAGAGATGAGGTAGAGGCGTCGAGAGGCTGCTGTCTGCTGTCTTCTGTCTTCTGTCCTTGATTGCGAACTCGAACAGATGCCGCACGGTGATCAGTCAGACTGCAAGCAGACATCGATGTCCTGTCCTTGTCTTCTTGAATATAGACTTTATTACATGTCAGAAACTCTTTCGTGATCTGCCGCCTTTGTATTTCGTCGTGCAAGTGTATTTGTGCTCTGTGTTGATTGACGTAGACTGTAGATACCCGTATACCTCTCTTGATCTGTCTGTGGTCTCTTGATCTGTCTGTGGTCTGTCTGTGAGTCTGTGTGAGTTTCGGCTGCCGTGCGCAAGATCCGCGCGGGTAGAGACTGTCGATGAGAGAGTGATGCCGAAAGACGATTCAGCGAGAGAATCGAGAGACGAGAGAAGAGACTGGCGATGTTCACGTTGTAGTGTGGCTGTAGGCGGCAGTGTTGATGTAGATGAAGAGAGAGAGAGAGAGAAGAGAGAGGAGAGAAAAAGGAGAGAGAAAAGGGGTAGAGACCTCGAGAGATGCCCACGCTCCTTCTCTTTATCCCTTCCATTCCTCGGATGCCATCAAGTCGCCCAAACAGGAAGCTGCCATTCACTGCTACAGAGACAATGCAGTAAGAGCAACACGTCAGTAGACGTGCCTACTCTTTTAGCAATCGGCCCAGCCGTGATATCAGTACCAAGAGTCCAATAGAATAAGCTGCTGAGTAATCACTGCAGCGAGCCGTGAACTGCTCTGCAACCAGACGACGTGATGTTTGAGGATGGACGTTGACGTTGAGACAAGCATTGCTCCACTGTGGCGCCACCTGGATGCGAGATACTCTGCATACTAGACAGCACGTTATCCTGGCGCGGACTACTTCCGCCGGCAGTGCTGCGTACGGTGCTGGGTAGCTAGCCGCCAACACTTTATTTTAACAATGTACGGAGATAAAACGGAAACTAAAAACTAAAACTAAACGGAAAAGAGAAACTGCTGGTCAGCCTTGCAGACGGCTTCTGGTGTTGGTTGCTTTATTTTGATTGGCTTTCAGTGGTTGTCACACGGCTGAGACAGTTTCTTGACGTCTTTTCCTCGGCTTGATTTGAAGAAAAGTTGAAGGAAAGAAGAGAAAACGTATTTCAAAACTACAGGCTACAAAACAAAACAGTACGGATCGTGAGAGCTGCAGACACCCAGATGGCAGACAGACGCGGCTTGTGGACAGCAGTCTAGGCCTGTCTGACAGCACAACCACGCAACGAGACACTGCTTCTACTTTGTGTCTTGTTTGTGTTTTGTTTGTGTTTGTGTTGTGCTTGTGGCATGCTTGTGCTGTGCTTCTGCTACTCTGTGCCCTACACCATCGGAGAAATACGCAGATGGCAGCCGGAATGTGAAAGTCAGAGAGTGCACTGGGATAGGGCTTTGGTTTGTAAAGAAGAAGAGAGAAAATAAACAAAAGAAAGAAAATAAACAAAAGAAAGAAAGAAAGAAAGAAAGAAAGAAAGAAAGAAAGAAAGAAAAGAAACAAAGGAAAAGGAAAAAAAAGAAAAAGAAACAACAAAGATACGACACATCGAAGGCATTGACAGATTATGCCGGGAGTCAAATGGATGGATGTGCTGATGTGCAGGTCGATGATCAGAAGACAGCATATTAAAGTCTAGAATGCCAATAACAAACAATGCACAGCCGATACGTCTTATTTGGTTAGTTAGCAATGGTGTTGGCGTGTTGGCTTGATGACAGTTGGGGCATCGTGAGATTTCATTAGCACATCCGTCAGCTCAAGACGATGACAATGCAAAGAGTGTATATTCGCAGTGACATGCTACAAGGTGGAAGAACATAACATGAAAAGCAATCCGACACGCAGAACAAGATAGAAAGAGAAGAAAGAAATGAAAAAGAAAAAGAAAAAGAAAAAAAGAAAAAGAAAAAAAGAAAAGAAAAGATGCAACGCCGCCCATTCGTTCCGTCGTTTATACCCGGCAGCTGTGCTTCGCTACGCCGCTGCACTAGTTCATATCCACATCCTCGTCGTCCTCCGACTCGCCGTCGCCGTCCCCGTCCGCCTCCTCGACCCCCCCAGACGCCCGGCTGCTCACGCTCTCCTTGCGCCGCGACACCGCACTGCTCCCAGAGTACCGGCCGCCGGCCTCTTCCAGCGCCGACCCGTACATGTCCACCTCGTCGCCGCCAATCACGCGGCCCTCGCTGTCAATCTCCTGCGACAGCTCCACGAGGGCCGCCCGCGGCAGCCGCAGGAACCCGGGCGACCGCACAATCCGGCCCCAGTGCTCCAGGCAAAACGCCGCCGCCCGCTTGCGCAGCCACGCCTCGCCCGCAAGAGAGGCACAGTGCCAGATAATGCACGCGTGGTCGACGTCCAGCTCCTTGGCCAGCCGGTTCGCGCACAGCAGCCGCAGGTGCGGGATGTTGTAAATGTTGGACATGACCAGCAGCCCGGCAACGTCCGACAGCGAGTGGTTCTTGCAGTCGATGCGGTCCGTATACAGATAAAACAAAAAGGCCCGCACAACACTGTACGGCTCCGGAATGTGCATCTTCTTGGTGTGGAACTCGGCCATCTGCGACGCCCACAGCCGCGCAAAGTGCGGCCACCGCGCCTGCAGAATCAGCCGGTGCACGTGGATCGGCGCGCTCGTCGGCGCGTCCGGCGACAGCCAGTGCCCGCTTTCGTGGTGCTCAGACGCATCCAGCTCTTCGCCCGCATGCGCCGTCACAATGAAATCGGCCCCGCTGCCGCTCTCCGGCGGCTGGTCAAACAGCCGCGCAAGGTCCGACCCAAGTCCCTGCGACGGCGGGTCCGCATGCCGCACGCGCAATGGCGCCGATGCTCCGCCTGCCGCGTAGCCTCCATTCGAAAAACCGGAAAACCCGGAAAACCCGGAACAGCCGGAGGAGCCAAATCCACCGCCAAGCGTATTGATGCCGCCGTGCGCATCCGGCGGGTTCCCCAGAAACCCGTACCGCCGCAGGTCAATCTCCATAATGTCGCTCAGGTACTCCTCCAGCCCGCCGTTCGGGCCCAGCTCGATCGTGCTCGGGTCCGTCGGACACCCGAGCAGCCACGCCTTGGTGCCGTCCTCGTTCATCGTGCAGTAGTGCCAGCGGTAGCCCGTCCTGAAAATCTCGCGGCCCTCGGCCAGCCGCTGCCACCGCAGCGTGGCCAGGTCCAGCGTCGACAGCGAACACTCGCGCGACGTCACCGTGGGCGCCGGCGTCACAAAATCGAGCAGCATGCCCGACGTGTAGATATGGAAGTGGATGCCCGACGCCTGGTTGGGGATGTTGGGGCCCGGGTTGAACTTGAGCGTCGAGATCGTGCCGGGCGCCGTCGGCGCATACGCCTTGATCTGGTGCGACGGCGTGTTGACCTGCGCCGTGCGCGAGTTGGCCGCGTAGCCCGTAGTGCTGGCCGACGGCGCAAGCGCGTGCGCGTACGCCGTGCGCGGGCTGCTGAGGCTGCTGCCCGGATCAGCAGTGGCAGAGCCGGCGCCCGAGGCCAACGCACTCCCCGCGCCAAACGTCGGCGGCGACTGGAACGCCGGACTGCCCTTGAGGTCCAGCCACAGCAGATCGCTGACTTGGAAATTGTCCTCGCGCAGCCCGCCAAACACCCACACCCGGTCGCCCCAGACATACGCCGAGTGGTCGAACCGCCCGACAAACTTCCACGCCCGCGACCAGCAAAACGTCTTGAGGTCCAAGTAGCAAATGTCGTCCAGCACATAGCTGTCGTGCCCGGTGATGCCGCCCATGACAAACAGCTTGTCCTCGTGCAGCACTGCCGCGTGCCGCGCGCGGCCCTTGGGGATCGGGCCGGTCACCGCCGGCTGCGTCCAGTGTGCCGTCTTCAGATCAAACACAATCAGGTCCGACAGGTACGTGCGGTGCTCATTCTCGCCGCCAAACACCAGCAGCTTGTCTCCTTGGTAGAGAGTCGCCGTGTGTCCCATGCGCACGCCGGGAATGTCGCCGTAGTTGTCGACGAGGCTCCACTGCTTGGACACGAGGTCGAGGCGCAGCACGTGGTTGTAGACCTCGTCGGTGTACTGGTCGAAGCCGCCAAAGGCGTAGATCTGGTTGTTGCCGCAGTAGGTGACGGAAGCGTTGACGAGGCAGGCGGGGCGCTGGCCGAGGGTGCGGATGACGCGCGGGCGGTAGCCGTCGGCAGGGCGGTTTTTGATGGGGGAGTTTGGCATGATGTAGGTGTTGTTCGAGGCGGCCGAGGACGAAGCCGTGGAAGCGGCGGAGGCTGTGTAAGCCGGCGCGGCGGCCGGCGTCGCGAGGTTGGTGTTTGCAGTTGGAGTTGGGGTTGAAGTTGTAGTTGTAGCTGGAGTCACGGCTGCTGCAGAGACGGGATGATTCGCATGATTGCTACCACCCAGCTGCCCGCCACCAAAAATGGACGCCACCGGCGGCGACGACGGCAGTGACGACGGAATAGACGGAGCAGACAAAGGAGAAGCAGGCGACAGTCCCGGCGACGAGGGTCCAGCCATATCGTAAGCCACTCTCTCGCGAGAGAACTATCTCCGCATGATTTGAGTGGCAGGATAGGAGGTCTTGTTAACAGCGGCTTTGATGTGTCTATGACAAGTGAGTAGCTCTCGGTCGTGTCGGTGTCGTGTCGGTGTCGTGTCGGGCTCTCTGTCTCCGAGTGCCGGTGAGCTGACGGGCTGACGGCAATGCAGCAAGTCGGTGCTGTCTGGGTAATCTGATCTAATTGAGAGTTGGGGAGCTCTATCAGTAGCAAGCAAGATGTTTGTCGGTTTCTGTCGCTGTCGCTGGCGTTGTGCTTGCTGTCGTCGTTTGCTGTCTGCTGTTGTCTGCATGTGGCGGAGTTGATGGAGAGTGGATCCTCTGTGTATCTCCCGCCGGCTAGCCTTCCTCTAGTACAGAGTACAGAGTAGAGGCTACTGTTTGATTAGAGCGTGACGCAGGAAGCGCCCTGGTGGGTCTAGATTCCGTGTTTGGCGACTGCTTGGGGTAGTGATTGGCTGGAGTGTAGGTGTTATGCACGTGAGTGGTCACATGTGTCAGAAGTGCTATTTGTACTGTTTACTATTTGCACTATAATATATCGGTATGTGGTGATAGTACATCCACGACGACAATTATAAACCATGTGATAGTTTGGTCATTCTACTGTGGCTCTACTAAGTCGGATCATACCAATATATACTGCAGTCGGCAGCACCCAGAATAGAGACAACACACGGACCAAAATACATGAGACATGATATAGAGGCGACGCGACACAGGCAAAGAGAGCAGAGTCACGATATAACACTTTATGGATTCAAGATTCAGACATCAATAATGACCTATATTGATCGCTGGACAAAACTCGCTAAAAACAAACATTGCTCATCATAACTCTAGATCGAAGTGCCTAGAAGGTGGCGGCCAGACGCTGCACCAGGTACGTGCCGGTGTTGACGCCGGTGTACTTGCGGTCTGTCTCGTCGGCGTAGGTGCCCGGGATGGCCTCGATCTGGCTGACAAAGTTTGGGTTGCAGAAGTAGGCGATGCTGAAGCGCGACGGGTAGACGCCGTTGACGGGCTGGACGGGGGGCTGGATGACGCGGTGGATGGTGCTCTTGATGGTGTCGTTGCTCCAGCGGGCCAGCAGGTCGCCGGCGTTGATGACGATGGTGTCGTCGATGGGGGTGGCGTCGACAAAGTTGCCGTTGGGGCTCTTGACCTGCAGGCCGCCGGAGGCGTCCTGGAACAGCAGGGTGATGGAGCCGTAGTCGGAGTGCTCGCCGGTGCGGACCTGGTTGGGGTTTGCCTCGAAGACGGCGGACTCGACCTCGGGGTAGTGCAGCAGGCGCAGGGTGTTGTCGCCGACGTCGACGTAGCTGTCAAAGATGTTGGCGTCCAGGTCCATGCCGACGGCAATGGCGCGCATGACCTCGACGTGGACGGCCTTGCACTGCTGGAAGAAGTCGTTCATGAGGACCTTGAAGCCGTCGAGGCCGTTTGTCTCGGCGGGCCACTGGTTGGGGTAGGGCTCCTCGTCCTCGCGGCCAATGTCCATGGTCTCCTTGATGTCGGGGACCTCGTCCTTGAGCTTGGCGACGTCGGCAGCATCGACGAGCTGGGTGTTCTTCTCCTTGCCAAGCTCGGAGTAGCCGCGGTTGGCCTCGGGGGTGGTCCAGGCGACGGACATCTTGTCCTCGGGGGACTGCTTGAAGAAGCGGGCAGACATGTCAAAGACCTTTTTGCGGACCTCGGGGGCGATGGGGGTGTTCTTGAGGTAGATGAAGCCGGCGGTCTGGAAGCCGTGGAGGATGGCCTTTGCGGTTTCGCGGCGCTGGGCCTCGCCGCCCTCGAGGAACTTGCTCAGGTCGATGAGCTGGGATGTTAGTTTTTGAAGGGATGCTTCATGTGTCACAAGCGGGTGCATCATTGAGATGTCATACCGGGATCAACAGACCATCGCCAGACACGGCAGCCTTTTCCATTGTGATGTGTGTGTGAGGTGAGTCTACCAGGCAATGTGATGGACGGTGGGATGGAAGAAAAGAAGAACAGAAGAAAATAAAAAGAAAAGAAGAAAGAAGAAAAGAAGAAGAACAGAAAAAGAAAAGAAGAAATAAGAAAGAGACGCGGGAAATAGAGAAGTGATCCGCGCTGTCGACCGCCAAGCACGGCTAAACACTGACTACTGACTACTGACTACACTACTTGCAAAGTAACAGATGGCTAGACTACAAGATAGACGTAGAATATTAATATTAAAGTAATAGATCGGTGAGATCCGAACTCTTCACTGCAACTCTGCGCACAACGAACGATTCTTGTCGGCTGATGTCCCGCATCGGCCATATGCGTGCAGAGCATACTCGGTAGTTACCTGTGTATGTACTTAACTGAGAATAGAAGAGTCCGATCTACAGACTTGTACGATTCGACGGAGAACAGCCAGAGACCACATAGGGTCACAAGTTGACAAAGTATCGCCGAAAGTCTCCGCCAGCGCCACAATGGAGTTGGGGACTTGTCTGTATTACAGGAAGAAGAGTTACTAGTGAATAGTGAATACAAGTAGAGCTTTGTCTTAAGAGAAGACCCTCACAGAAAACAACTGATCCTTTGGTGGCGGAGAGAAGCAATGGACAGGGGTAAGGGAGGAAAAGGAAAAAGGCTAGGATGGAGTAGAAGAGGAGTAGAAGGATGGAGGGGAGTGTCGGAGAGAAGAGAAGAGAGAGAAGAAGAGGAAGAAGAGAGAGAAGAAGAGGAAGAAAAGAAGAAAAGCAAGAAGAAAAGATCCGAGATCACGATGCAGACGAACGATGAGACGACGAGGCCGACGGCGAGGCTAGAAGAAAAGAAGAAATAGAAGACGGATATATTACACATTTCCATCACCGCCATTCTCTCTAGACCAATATAGGTCAATAGATCACTCAACTGATAAGACAAAGCGGGTGAGTAGTGAAGATATCTTGAGAGCGAGGAGACTGTCGACGACGATGCAATAGGGGTGATGCAGTCGCAATACTCCATACTACAGCCTCTTTTGGTAGCGTATCTACTTAGGCGCTAGATAAGGGGAGGAGGGGTCGTTGTGGTGGTGGCGGCGGGCAATTCTATGTTGGACTGGTAAGACCCGTTTGGGACTAGACTCATCTCCACTTTACATCGAGACCCGCCGATTTACACATTTATTTTCCTAAAGCATGGCCATCGTGGATAAGAGCCATGTGCGAGATGGACGTGGCAGGGAAGGCACGAGGATGACCACGGCATGGACAGGGCTGTTCCTTCTTTTGGGATTTATTACTCTGTACTGAGTAGATAACTGGGGCTGCTAACTCGGATAGGAGAATTTCATCGAAAGTCGAGAAAGGAAAGAGCAGGGAACAGAGGTTGCAGACGACAAAACAGGAAAGCGGCGGGAATCGAAGGAAGGACATACTCAGTAGACAAGACAAAAAAGGAAAGAGACAAGAAGAGAGAAAGAATAAATGGAAGGTGCCCATGCACCGAACACGCCTATAACATCTCTGTATCTACAAAGTACACATCGCGTGGGGTCTCCGTAGATGTGCACGATCGCTGGATAATCACCGCCCGGACAGGAAGGAACAACCGTCTATGGCCTGCTGACGTCCGCTCTTCTCTCCCTAATACATCACGTCGTAACTATTCTGTCTGTCTGTCACCACGACCTATTACGTAATCTATTACCCAGTACAGCTCTGCTCAGCTCTTCTCACGGAACGCCGCGTCTCGATTTCCGGAATCCGACCGCCGACTACATCCCATACCTCTACAATGTCCAAGATCCCCGTCGTCGACGTGCACACGCACATGTACCCCCCAGAGTACATCGACATCCTCGAAAAACGCAATGACATCCCCATCGTCCGCGCCTTTCCCGGCGTCGCCCCGGACCCCCGCATCGTCTTGCTGTCGACCGAGATGGCACCCCTAAAGGCCGCCGAGGCCAAGGCCGCCGCCGGCGAGCAGCCCTCGCTCGACTCCCTCCCCGGCCGGCCCCTCACCTCCCACTACGCCTCTGTCGCCCAGAAAATTCACTTCATGGACACCCACAACATCGACGTCTCCGTGCTCTCGCTCGCCAACCCGTGGCTCGACTTTGTCGCCAGCGACGAGGCCGGCGCCATTGCCGCGTCCGTCAACAAGGGGTTCTCGGATATGTGCGCCGCGCACCCGGGGCGGCTGTTCTTCTTTGCCACACTCCCCGTGACCGCGCCCGCCAATGTGCTGCTGCAGACCATTGCTGATGTGCGCAAGCTGCCGTACTGCCGCGGCGTCATTCTGGGAACCGGCGGTCTGGGCCAGGGCCTCGACGACCCCAGCATGGAGCCCGTGCTGGAAGCACTGGGCGAGGCCGGCCTCGTCATCTTCCTGCACCCCCACTACGGCCTGCCCGGCGAGGTCTGGGGCCCGCGCGGCGGCACCACCGGCGAGTACGGCCACGTGCTGCCCCTCGCCCTCGGCTTTCCCATGGAGACCACCATTGCCGTCACCCGCCTGTTCCTCGCCGGCGTCTTTGACCGCCTGCCCAAGCTGCGCCTGCTGCTGGCCCACAGCGGCGGCACCCTGCCCTTCCTCGCCGGCCGCATCGACTCGTGCGTGCGCCACGACGGCCACCTGTGGCGCGAGGCCCAGAAGCGCCGCAGCATCTGGGACGTCCTACACGAGCAGGTCTACCTGGACGCCGTCGTCTACTCGGACGTCGGCCTGCAGGCCGCCATTGCCGCGTCCGGCGCCCAGGGCTTGGACCGCCTCATGTTCGGCACGGACCACCCCTTCTTCCCGCCCCTCGACAGCGACGAGCAGGGCGCGTGGGAGAGCGTGAGCATGAACGCCGACGCCGTCGCCAAGGCGCTCGGCGACGGCTCCGCGCCCGCCAAGAACGTCATGGGCGGCAATGCCGCGCGCATCCTCAACCTCGTCGCCGGCGAGCAGGAGCAGTAGAATTTTGTCTTTTGTCGTTTTAAATGTTGTAAAGATGTAATATAACGAAATCATGACTTGTTCTATCCAAATTAATTGCTTTACATGCGTAATCTATCATACCACATTACACGCCACCGCCAAAGTTCATCTTGAGCGCAATCGTCGGCTGCCCGTCGCTGCTCGCCACAGGCTTCGCCGCCTCCGCCTGCCGGCCCGCCTTGATCACCTCCTCCATAAACGACCGCTGGCTCTCGTTCAGACCGCCCACGACGCTGCGGAACGCACCCGGGTCCGCCGACGCAAGCTCCAGCAGTCGCCCGCTCGTGTCGCGGTAGATCACGTTGCGGTCCGCCTCCAGCTCGGCCGCGCTGGTTGTGGCGCTCAGGCTGTCCTCCTGCCACTTCTCAAGATCGCCCGCCGCCGATGCCAACAGCGCCGGCAGAACCAGGGCCGTCGCCACCGTGACAGGCGTGCGGTTGGCCCCCTCACCCGCGGCACTGACCGTCTGCGCCGTCTGTGCAACGTACGCGCACAGCGCCTGTGCCACAAGGCTGCGCGCGCGCTCCGGGTCTTCGGGCTCCGTGTTGGCCAAGAACGCCAGCAGGCGCGGCAGCAGGTACCGGCCAATACTGTAGTCTGCCGGCGACGAGTTGGCGCGCGTGTTGAGCAGCAGCGAGCGGCAGCAGTTGACCGCAATCTTGGACGTCATGCGGTCGTTGAGGCAGTCGAGCAGCTCGTCGAGGAAGCGTGTCACCAAGGGGTCGTTGGCCGACAGGCTGTAGTTGGGGCCCGACGTGAACAAGATCGTCGTCGCCAGCAGCGAGTTTTTGACACACGTGAGCGACGTCGGCTCTTCGCGCTTCTGCGCCGTCAGGTACACAGACAGGAACCGCCGCAGGCAGCCGCGCATCTGCGCGTCCGTCTGCTCGTCGCCGGCCGACTGGGTCGCTGTTGCAATAAATCTCTTCAGGGTTGGCAGCGACTGCGGTACGACGACCTCCTGGCACGACGGCGTGGCAAGAATCGTCGCAAAAATGTGCACGAGGCACGCGTGCAAGTCGGTGCGGATAATCGCTGGGAACACCTCGGCGGCGTCGACGAGCGCGCCCAGTGCCGTCTTGATCAGCAGCAGCACCGCCTCCTCGTTCATGTGGTACCGGATCGGAGGCGCGGAACCGCCACCGCCGGGCTGCTCCGACAGGTTCGGCAGCAGGCCCGACAGCACGAGCACGATAATGCGCGTGAGCTCAAACAGCTGCTCAATGTCGTCTGACAGCTCGCCCGTCTCGGGCTGCTCGCGCGTGCGCGCCGCCGGGTGTGCCAGGCACAGTGCACGCGCAATCTCGACAATCACGCCCTGCACATCCAAACCCTCGGTCAGCACGAGCCGGTCCAGCAGATCCATGGTCTCCGAAAAGATGGCGTCGCGGTAGATGGCCTGGCCGGACACGCTGGGGTGCAGGATCTTCTTGAGCGCGAGCAGAATCTCGAGCGTCTGGCCGGGCGTCGCAAGCGAGTCGGCATGGCCCTGGCGCGCAGCGAGCGCCTCAAAGGCAATACCAAACAGCACAAAGAAGAAGGCAACGGGCTCGTCGCGGTAGTTGATATCGGCGCCCTTCTTCTTGGATCCGTTGGTGAGGGACGCGTTGACATTGTCGCCGTTCTTGGTCTGGTTGTCGTCGTTGGTGCCGGCCGACGGCTCCAGCAGCTTGCCGTCGAGCGCGTCAAAGACAAAGTCGCTGTCCTGCTCAATAAGACTGGCAATCGCGTCAACCAGCTTAAGCCACGCGTCTTGGTAGAAAGCCAGCAGCGTCTCGCGGTTCAGGGCGGCATAGATCGTGTCCAGGCTGCCCGACAGCGAGGGGGGGCCCAGCGTCATGGAAATATCGGGCTCAAAGCGCAGGCGCGCAAACTCACGCAGAGATTCGAGCCACAGCGGCGTCAGCTTGCCAATGTGCGGGCGCAGCACGTCGACAAGGTACTGCTGCTCGAGACTGGCCACCTGCAGCTCAGCCCACGCCGCAAATACGGACATCTTGACCATGACCTGTGCATTCGAACTCAGGCCCTTGAGGTCGCCGATACCCGCCAGCTCGTTGTCGGTCATAAAGTTCTCGAGGGCGCCGACGAGCGTCTTCAAAATACGGCCCATGCGGTCGACGTCTGTCACGATACCCGTGGCCACAAACGCGGCACACACGTGCACGGCCTCGGACGCCAGCTCGGGCGACGAGTCCGCAGCGAACGCAGGCGTCAGCGCCGAGCTGATCTGGGCTTGGTACTGCTCCAGAATCATAGCCTCCTCAAAGTCGGGGTCGGGCGTCTTGCCAAACATGCGCAGCAGCGCGCCAATGATCTTGAGGCCCCAGATGCGCTGCTCCAGCACCGACGACGTTGACGCCGAGAAAGCCATGCGCACAACATCGGCAATCTTGGTCTGGAGGGCATACTGTGCGGGCGAAATGTCGCCACCGACGCTGGCCGTCGCTACCGCGTCCTTGCCGACAAGCATAAACACCTCGTTCAGCAGGCTCAACACAAACGCAGTGATCTGCCAGCGCAGAGGCTCGACGTCGGCACCAGCACCACTGGCTGCAGCGGCAGCAGTAACAGCGGCGCTGGAGCCCGGTGCGGCCCCCGGAGCACCCGGTGCGGGCGCGCTCGCGTCGGGCTCGTCGCCGCCCTCCTTGTCATTATCGTCGCGGTCGCCCGAGCCGAGACCAGCGACTTCTTCGTCCTGCAGGTCAAAAGCCGTGCCACGGTAGGCGGTGTTCTGGAACGTGGCCGCAAGGCGCGTCGTCTCGGGCACCTTGGGGCGCGTCATCTTGAGGACGCGCTGGAAGCGCTGCAGCCACACGCTGGTATCCTGCAGACACGACTGGCGCATCCAGTTGCTGAGGATGTTGCGGATACCGTCGTGGGCGGGGTGGCGGTCGAGCACGAGCCACAGCTGGTCCTCGAGGCCCGGGTTGGCGGCGGCCATGACCTCGTCGGCATTGCGCTTCATGAGGTTGTAGAGGCCGTCGACGGCGGCGTCGCGCAGGGCCTGGTGGTCGGACTGCATGTAGCGCTGGAGGGTCTTGACGTAGTCCTTGAAGTCGACATAGCCGTGGGCGTAGAGCGACAGGTGCTCGAGACAGTCGAGGCTGGCGCGCTGGACCTGGCCGTCGTCCTCGTCCTGGAACTGGCGCACAAGCGTAAACAGCAGCTCGCGGGCGTCGGTGCGCTCCTGCAGGTCGGGGCCGAGTACGTTGATGAGGCCGTCGACGCAGCGCGCGACGGCGGCGGTGGTGCTGAGGTCGAGCTCAAGGTTCATGGACACGGCGGACGCGACCTCGGCGTGGTGGTTCTCGGAGCCGTAGAGCTGGGCGAGCATGTTGAGGGTGCTGGACACGTAGCCCGAGAAGTTGAGGCCGGCAGCGTCGGCGGTGCGCGCAAACGCCTCGAGCGCCCAAAAGTGCACCGTCGGATGCGGGTCGTTGCACAGCGACAGCAGAATGCCCAGAATGGTCTTCAGGTGGTAGCCGGCCGCCATGCCGCCGACCTTGGACTGAATACAGCCCAAGGCCATGGCACAGCCCGCGCGCGCGCTCGGCTCGCGGTTGATGACAATGGTGTCCACCAGGTACTTGATCTCGTAGTTGGTAAACGAGTTGCCGCAGGCGCTACACAGACGGCCAACGGCCGAGTAGCCGATACTGCGCACGTACTGGTCGGGGTCGATAACAAAACCGCGGATGAGGTCCTGCAGCAACTTCTCGACCTGCGGGTTGGTCACGTCACCCGCGGGCGCGCTGGTCTCCTTGACGGCCACCTTGAGCGTCGACAGCAGCGCGACAGCCACGTTGACGTTGATCGCAGCTTTGCGGCCGGGGTCGCGCAGCAGCGAGCCGGCCGACATGAAGGTGGCGACCTGCTCGAGGATGCTCTCCTGCACCTTGTGCGGGGTCAGAGGGAAGACGTATGCAAACAGCTGGATGGCCAGGTTGACGACCTCGGTGGCTGGCGGGTCGGGCAGTAGGCGCGACGCAGTGGCTGCAGGGTTTTTCCCATCACCACTCCGCACGCCGTTGCTTGTGCCGGCGACGCTGCCCTCGTTGCGCACGGTGCTGCTGTCGACGTACAGCAGCGACGCGTCGTGCTCGAACGCACCGCAGACGGGCGACAGCAGCAGGCTCTCAATGATGCCCTCGGGGCCGGCGGTCTCGTCGAGCGTCGACAGCAGCAGCTGCTGCTCTTCCTCTTCGGCGGCGCTCTTTTCGTGCTGGCCGGGCAACCCGCGCACCTTGAAGCCCGACACGAGGCCCGTGACGCCGAAGCCGGCATTGTCGGCGACGTCCCATATTGTCTCAAAGGCGCCGGCGGCGGTGGCAATGGATGCGCTGAGGGAGCCGCTGCCGTAGTTGTCGGGGTCGGCAAAGAGCGAGATGACAAGGGTGAGCAGGTTGGACTGCAGCAGGGCCTCGCTGCTGCCGGCGGGGGCGAGGTTGATGAGGCGCTGGTAGCACTGCAGGACGCGGCGCTGGACCATGATGTCGAGGTCGTAGAGCTGCAGCGCGGGGGTCAGGCGCTGGGCGATGTCGTCGGTCGTTTTGCGCGCGGGCAACGTCTTTAGAAAGGCCGTGGTGTGCTGCAGCATGGCGGCAATGCGCTTGGACACATCGACGGTGAGCAGGCGGCTGTTGTACTGCAGGAACGCCAGGATCGAGCCGAGGGCGCAGTCGCGCACGTGTGTCAGGAACGACGTCTCGAGGTAGTTGCGCGATGCAACGTTGTCCTTGGCCAGCGGCTTGGGCAGCGCATTCTTCCACAGCAGCAGCATCTGCGACAGATGGATCTTGACAAAGTTGGGGCCGAGCGACATGAGGCCGCCAATCAGAATCCAGGCGATCTGGATCTGGACGCTGGCGACGCGCAGATCGGACGTGCCGCTCGTCTTGAGCAAGTTGGTGGCCATGGACAGCACGCGGCTGTTGATGTCGACGGAGCCGTAGAGCGGGCGCTGGGGACTGGCGCTCAGGGTCGCAGCCAGGCCGTAGGAGAAGCCGATGCAGCGGCGGTGCTGGTGGTTGCTGGTGGCGCCGGCGCCGGTAAGCTGGCCAAGCTCGCGGCCGAGGCTGTTCATGCACACGGACAGGCACGGCAGCAGCTGCTGGGGACATGCAAGCACAAAGGCCTTGAGACACGACGCGGCGTGCACCTGGACGCTGTACGTGGGATGGGGGAAGAGCTGCAGCAGACCCTCGCGGCAGGCGTCGGCAAAGCTGTTGGCAGCCGAGCCCAGGGTGCTGATTAGGGACGACAGGGCGGCCAGCGCCGTGACGAGGGTGTGCTTGGAGGGCTCGGGGCGGTCCTTGATGGACTGGGGGTAGTTCTTGAGGATGTCGTTGACGAGGGCCTTGCTGGCGGCGACCTGGCCGGCCTCACTCAGAATGCGACGGCCGACAATGTCCTGGACAATGGTATCCACAATGCGGCGCGAGACCAGCAGGCGGTAGCGGTTGTTGTTGATGTTGGCGTGGCCCAGCAGGTCGACGGTCAGGTTGTCGATGATCTTGAGGTAGTTGAGCTCGACGGCCTTCTCGCCCAGGCGCTGCAGGAAGCGGCCGTAGCAGATGCCGATGGCTGCGCGCGCGCGGTTGGTGGTGGTCATCTTGACGTAGTGCGACGACAGGATCTTGAGCAGGTCGGCGAGGGGCAGCGAGAGCATGTTGTTGCTGCTGCGCGACGGGGCCGGGCTGGATGCACGCGAGCCCGGCAGGTCGTCGTCGTCCTGCAGGCCGACAGGGATGGTCGACTGGCGCTTGAGGGCCTTGGGGCGTGTGGGCTTGCGCGTGGACATGGCCCTCACCAGACCGCCGCCAGCACCGCCGTGGCTGACGGACTCGGCGTAGCCCTTGACCATGGCCTCAACCAAGCAGTCGGCAGCCGCGCGGCGCACATGTGGCGATGCCGCGTCAATGGTCTTGAAGATGGTCTTGCTCAGACTTTCAAAATCGCTCGTGGTGTCAAAGTATGTGGTGTAGCGGACCAGGGCGATGAGACAGCGGCACGCGGCCACCGAGACCAGACCGCCGCGGTCGCCCGAGGCGTGGTTGCGCGCCTGCTTCCACATGTCGCGGGCGAGGTTCTCGTCGACGCTGGTGCCGATGCATGTGACGAGCTTGGCGAACGCAGTGAAGACGGAAGCGCGGATGCCGGCGTGGTTGGTGGCGGCCTTGAGCAGCTTCATGAGCGTCGAGGTGGTTATCTGGTGCAGGCTGATGGCGCTGTCGCCGGCCGAGCCCCAGACCTCGCCGAGACAGACGGCAGCGGCATGCTTGGAGCGGTTGGACGCGTCGGCGGCGAGCGCAGCGGGGCTGGTGCCGTCGACGGAGCGGACCTTGACGCCGCCCTGGGCAATGAGAGCATTCAGGTCATTGATGGTCTCGAACAGCAGCTTGCGGTCGCCCTTGCCAAAGACAATGGCAAGGCAGCGGCCGAGGGTGTTGCGGACGACGCGCGACGGCGGGGGCGTGGTCAGGTTGAGGATCTTGAAGACCTCCTTCTTGAGGTAGAACTGCTGGGCGGTGCAGTCGTCGGGCTCGAGGCGGCGCACGTGGGCCTCAAGCTTTGCGGAAAACTGCAGCAGGGCAAGATCTTGCTGCTCGGCAGGCAGGTTGGACAGGTGGGTGGTGTCGAGCTCGGGGTTGGCGGAGTGCGACGAAGGGGGGGCGTTGGCGATGGCGGCGGTGGCAGTTGCAGCAGCAGCGGCGACAGCAGCAGCGTCGTCGTTTCCACTGCTGGCTGGCCGTGAGCCGCTACCCGGAGCCGGCGACGAAGCCGACGACATGTGAGCGGTTCAGGCGGTGGAGGTGTGGTGCGTGGTCGTCGGTGTCAGTCGAATAGGGGGGTCGTCGAGCGCGACGACGAGGTGGGGGCAGTTGATGGTTTCGCTTGCCTCGACCGATGTTGTTGAAGGTCTATTGAGGTATCTAGATTGTATCTATACAGTTGCAGGACTCGGATCTGCTGTCCTGGAGGTGTAGGTCAAGCACAGGGAGAGTGAGGCATCCAGACAACACGATGTGGTCTCGAGAGACAGCACTACGTTATGCCGACGGTGGAGAGGTGTTTGAGCGGTCGGTGTAAGTGGGTTGGGCGCCGTATGGGCCAATCACGACGCTTCCCCCCTCCAAGCTATGTAACTGGAACGGCAGGTGCAGCTGGTGTGTGGGTCTTCCTTTTTCGGTGCTTCTTAGCGTTTGTTAGTTACAGGGCATTCAGGGCTTTAGGGACCATACAGGGCAGTCACTACAGGGCTTACAGGGCACGTGTGCCACATCGGACGACATCAGACATCACGAGCTTTTACAGCTTCATTTGACAGTAGTTTACGGTCAATTCACCGCACACATACAATGCCGCCGCCTACAGTCATTGCAGGCCTCCGGCCAACAGCGTCCGCCTCCGCCTGGAAGCTCGTCTGCGCCGAGTGTCGCCGCAGCCTCTCGTCGTCTGCCGCCGTCGCCAGTGGCCACAACCGCTGGTCCAAGATCAAGCACGAGAAGGGCGCGGCCGATCTGAAGAAGACGGCACTGCGGAGTAGCCTGACAAAAACCATGGCTTTTTTGTCGTCCAGTACGTCTTCATGCGCGCCTTGTTGGATCGCAGCTAACCACCAGTGTACGGCCCCGACATCAACACAAACCCGCAGCTCGCAACGACCGTCAGCAACGCCAAGAGGAACGGCGTGCCCAAGGCCATTATTGAGGCCGCGATCGCGCGCGGGCAGGGCCGGTCGGCAACGGGCGTGAAGCTGGACCAGGCGACGTTTGAGGTTGTGATGCCGCCGTCGATTGCGCTGGTGATTGACGCAGAGACGGACAGCAAGGCGCGCGTGCAGCAGGAGCTGAATGCAATGACGCGGCGCAAGGGCGGGCAGATCAAGTCGACCAAGTTTTTCTTTTCGCGGCGGGGCCGGGTCGTCTTTGCGGCCGCCGAGCCGGCCGAGGACTCTGCAGAGCCTGTGCCGGGCAAGGCGGTGGCAACGGCGGACGACATTTTGGAAGACGTGATCGAGGCTGGCGCCGAGGACGTCGAGACGGACGACGACGGCAACATTGTCGTGTGGACGCCGCCGCTGCAGACGACGGGCGTTGTCAATGCGGTCACAGACAAGTTCAAGTCACTGTCGGTCGTGAACGCGGACACGATCTGGGCGGCCAACGAGGAGACGCGGTCGCCGCTCGGCAGCAACAAGGAAGAGCTGCGCAAGCTGGCCGAGCTGCTGGCGGCACTGCGCTCGTACCAGGACGTGCGGGTAGTCTACTGCAATGCCGTGCAGGGCGAGGCGCCAGACGATCTGTGGGAGCAGATTGCCGAGGATGTTGATTGGTAATGTAATTGTGAATGTGAATTGAGATGATTTAGATGTATATACATGAATAGATGCAAATCCAACGCCAGACTCCGTACCATTGCTCCCGAAAACTAAATACAGCTACGGCTCGTCTTGCTGCTGCTGCTGCTGCTGCTCCTTGGCCTCCTGCGCCAAACGCTGGTCGCGCTTATGCAGCCGCCGCGCGCGCAGGCGGGCCAGCTCGGACTGGATCTCGTCGCGCTCCGTGGGCACGCGGTTGGCGTTCTCGGGCTTGGGCCAGAACTCGGGCACGTTGAAGCGCGAGTCGAGGTTGGTGCCAAAGTAGTACATGGTGCCAATGGGGAAAAGCACATACATGCCGAACTGCAGGTTAGCGGTAGAAGAGGCGGCAACGAGAAAGAATGCTTACTTTGAAGACTTCCAGATTTAAGCCGCCCATGATTGCGGTTGTGTGTGGTTACAGAGAGTGGTGATGTCGAGGATGGTCTTCGCAGCTCGTCTGTAGCTCGTCTGATGGACCATCTGACGTCGTTGAAAATTGGCGTCCAATCGACCAATCAGATCGTCGGGATCACTCAGATCCGTTAAGCTACTGCACAGTGTGAGTTCTACTTTCTACGGTGCATTTATATAAATAATCAGCAATCTAGCGGCATACACAGTTCACAATAGCAAACACCGCACTGTCCATCATCCGCATAATGAGTCTCGAGACTTTATTGACCAGGAACCGTTATACCGCAGACCGACCCCAACACCACGATATCTAGATGTAGACGCAAGGAAAGGAAAGAAAAAAGAAGGCCGCCAAGAATGAACAAAAACAAGGCTATGATAATACATACAAGAAGGAGCATATTAAAGATATAGTCAACTAAAAAAGCAAAAGGCAATTCGAGAAAAGGCTACCGTTTTGGTGGACTGCAGCTCTTGGTGACGCGCCACGCAGCAATGCCGCGCCGACCCAGGACCCGCGCAAGCGTGTTCCACACACCGTCCTCGGCAAAATCCAGATCGTCCAGGTTCAGGTGCTGCCGGTACCGCCACACCTCGCGGAACCGCAGCCCCTCGAGGCCCTTGTTCGGCAGGTACTGGTCTAAAAAGGTCGACGACAGCGGCGCAATCAGGTACGTGCCGTTCTTCTCCTTGAGATACTCGCTGTTGCGCCGGTCCGCCGGCGTGTCGCATGTCGCCGCCTCCGCCAGCTGCTGCAGCAGCTCGTCGCCCGGCATGCTCATGACGTCGCGCGTCGTCAGCACCTCGTTCTTGCCGTTGAGCAGCCAGATGGGCGGGCTGTACGTCTTCCACCAGATGGCCGTGGTGGCGTCGGGCTGGCGGCTCATAAAGATCTGGGTCGGCACGATGCCGCCCTGGTGGTAGATGCCCATGAGGACACCGAGCACGGCATTGAAGCCGATCCACGCGGCGACCCACACCTTGAGCAGGCGCGGCTTGTTGCGCGGCATCTGCACAGACGACAGAATCAGTGGGATGGACGGCAGCAGGAAGCGCGCCTCCTGGTGCTGGAACAGCGACAGCACGGCGACGCCCGACAGCGCCGAGTACAGGCGCATCGACAGGTGCGGCTGCAGGAACAGGAGGACGGCTGCCGGGCCTATGAGCAGCGGAATGTTGCCGAGCGTGTGCTGGTACCACGGGTGGACGCCATGCTGGGCCAGGTTGGCAGGCACCATGTTGTAGAAGAGGTTGTTGAGGGGTGTGATGACGGGGCGGAACAAGAGGTCGGCCCAGGTGATTTGATGGGGTGTGTAGAAAGCCGTGTCGAAGCCGATGGCGACAATCGTAGTAAAGAGGCCAGAGCCGGCCATGGCCAAGCCGGAGAGGGGTCTGCATGTTAGTCTGGGCAACGAAATTAAAGGGAGAGCCGCAACGAAAATACATACTTTTTCAAAAAGTAGGGTAGCAGCCGGATGCCGGGGATGATCAAGAAAGCCGGGAACGTGATCCGGTTGAAGAAGCCAAAGACGACAACGACGCCCAGCACGGTCGGTGCCAGGAACGACGACCGGTCCTGGCGCCCGGCGACAATGCGCTCAATCAGCACAAGACTCCATGCGACCACCAACGTCTCCACCGAGTTGGAGAAGGTGTGCGTCTGGTACGTCCAGGTGACATAGGACGAGGCCACCAGCACGACGGCGGTCTGGCGGTGGCGCTTGGCGGGCACGAGCTCGTAGATTGCCCAGTCGAGCAGCACAAAATTCATGATGAACATGAGCACGCGCAGGACCCAAAAGACGACGTGCGGGGGGATCTCGCCGTCGCCGCCGTTGCCGATCCACAGCCAGCGCAGCAGGAACATGGGCAGGCCGTAGACGGGCCATAGCGGGAAGACGCTGCGGATGGGGTGGTCGCTGGTGAATTCCCATGTGTGGCGGACGGGGTAGCTAAAGACCTCGCCTGTGTTGTTAGTAGTGTAGATAGTCTGACCAGTGATCCAGATGACCAGATTTGACGAGCTGGGTTTCATGTCACTGTCCCAACAGTTTAACGCTGGAACAAGACAACAGGCTCAAAGTGCAGACAGAATCTTACCTGCTATAACTTCAGGTCCCTGAAAGTTCTCGTCGGGGTGTAGATAGCTTGGCGACATGGCGAACCATAGCCGCACAAGGATGAGGAAGAGATATGTCCGGCGCCACATTGTGAAGTGTGTGTAGTGATGTGAGGGTGAGCGTAGTAGAGGTTCGAGGTGGTGTGGCGCAAAGCGCAGAGAGTCGCGTTGAGGCGAGAGGCGAAGAGGCGAGAGCGAGAAGCGAGGCACAAGGCCGAGTAGGCGTAGATGGCCCAGATCAAGCTCAAGCAGATGTGTCGCAAGTCGCAAAGAATCAAAGCGTCGAGGAAGAGGGTGACGTCGCAAACAGGGGACCGCGCTCGGGGTGCGGGCGGTCCAGCCTAGGCATTGTTATGCAGCAGCAATGTGAGGGTGCGCGTAGGTAGTGGTAGAGCCGGTAGTGGTAGAGCCGGTAGTGGTAGAGCCGGTAGTAGATGTCGCGGTCGAGAGGTGTCGAGAGGTGTTGAGAGCAGCTGAGATGACGTTGGAGAAAGTCGGAGAGTCGAAGAGAGAGGAGAAACGGGAGTGACAAAGGTGAAAGTCAGGGAGGCAGACGCAGACAATAGAAACAAATAGATGGAGGGAGAGAAAGCGATGATCGTCAGTAGATGTAAAAAGGAGGCAATCTTGCAGACAAGCCCATTTTGCAGCCCAACGAGCGACAGGACGAAGGAGTGAGTTGATCGCGACAAACACGCGATCTGGCCGTCGGAATCGGAAGGTGCGCTGACCTGGGAGGGGTGTGATTGCAGATTACAGATTGCAGATTGCAGACTGGGGCCCTGCAAGTAATATACGGCAATAGGGGGCCGTACTGACGATGGAATAGGAAAGGACATCAACGCAGTGTTTACTTTTACGAGTATGATGCTGGAGCTAGGCCTGGGCCTCTCTCTAGCTCTACTCAGTAGCGGCCTACGTGTAAAGAGCAACGCGCTAGCGTCTAGTGCGCCTGCCGTGCTGGATTAGCTAATCCTCCGCAATGAGCTTGTTTTCAGGCGACCCGTCACTGCCGTTGTGCAATGTGTGTGGAGAATAGGGGCTTAATGAGTGTAATTTCAAGCAGAATGCAAAGGCAAAAGGAAAGAGCGACCACAAAGACTTGCGAAAACTCAACACTCGACTCAACACAAAATGCAAATGCTCAAATAAGAAGGAAATGCCCGGTCGCGACTTCTGGAATGCTTGCTTTGGAACATTGTAAGCACTCGCTCCGTGTGCTCACTTTTGATTTTGTTGAGCTAGGCCGGTCAGCAGTCCATACATACACAAGAGGCCACATGCCTGTCGACACCACGGGATCGGTATCGCTTTCTTGCTCCTGCCGCGAATATGAAAATGACTAATACAGGTGCTATTCAATAAATACATATCATATAAGAGAATGTTGCAGCCCCGTTACAACACTATCGTTGATTCCGATAAGATCTTTGCTAAGATCTTTGATCCATTACAGGCAGCTCTCAGAATCACATACAGGAGAACGCGGCGGCTATTCGCTGCACCTCAGACCACAGCTACCAATAACAGCCTCCAGCCCTGTCTAGCTCTACACCGTGAATTTCCATTTGTACTCTTGTTTCTTGAATATCACTGTACGTTCGAATGGCCAGTGCCCGTGAATGCCTCACAAATGTGCCGGAAATTGCCAAGATCGCCACTGTTGGTTGTTCCTATCAAAGCTGATGAGCTGACTACGAAGTATTCTTTCAGTGTTTGTATTCAGTAGTCTGTATTTACACTTTTGCTCGTGTTCTAGGCATACACAGGCGGAGCCCGCTTAGATGCAAACCATGACAGCAGCCTTGGACGGGTCACAGCCACTTCTGCCTTGTAGGCATGCTGCCTCAACAGCGCTGTGGTTCATCTGGTTCATTTGTATTCACGTAGTCGGCAGTAGACTATTTACAAACTAGAGTAGACCAAAAAAGATACTACTTTCTGCGTGCCGGCAAGATACTGTAGACTTTGGGCGGGTTCCAGCACCCATGTTGCTTATGTAATCCACATACGTCTACTACACCCCGCATACTATTTAAACCTATTGCCTGCAACTGCATCGCCAGTCTTCACACCACCTCCACACACTACCACACCACAACCAGCTATCATCAGCTTCCACAACCACATTACCTACACAGGTGAGTTCTACTGTGCTATTCCGTCCATCACGTCCCGTCACATCGGATCCTGCCCGCACCGCACACCGCACCCTTGTCGCCACCCGACAACGGCGCCCAAATACATCACGTCACGACATCGCATGACCGACGGCATCGCGGCAGCCAGCAGACACCAGAGCGCATCCAGTCGGCATCTCAACGGCACCACTGACGACACCGACACTTTGTGCAGCAGCTCCGCCACTTGTCTGTTGCGTCATAGCACTCTCATCGCATCCATCCATCGACTAGCATCGCCAATATTCTGCTGCACATGTGCCTCCCATACTAACATTCCAGTTCCTACAATACAACCAACACAACCACACAAAATGCCCGAGGAAAAGACTTTCGACAAGGTGCCGCTGCAGAGCAACGACGGCACCGTCATCACCGTCGACTACGCCGTCGCCGTGCGCTCGGCACTGCTCAGCACAATGCTCGACGACATGAAGAGCATGGGCGTCACCGAGATCGGCCCCGTGCCGCTGCCCAACGTCAACGAGGCCGTGCTGCGCAAGGTGCTCGAGTACTGCGAGTACCACCGCAACGACCCGGCCACGAGCAGCGAGGACGAGACGGAGAACCGGAAGAAGACGACGGACATTAGCGAGTGGGACCAAAAGTACATGCAGGTGGACCAGGAGATGCTCTTTGAGATTATCCTGGCGGCCAACTACATGGACATCAAGGCGCTCCTCGACGTCGGCTGCAAGACGGTGGCCAACATGATCAAGGGCAAGTCGCCCGAGGAGATCCGCAAGACGTTCAACATCACCAACGACTTTACGCCCGAGGAGGAGGAGCAGATCCGCCGGGAAAACGAGTGGGCTGAGGACCGTTAGAGGTCTGCTCTGTCGCGGCTGAAGGCGTTTCTTCTGTTTCTTTTTTTGTTTTCCACTGGTTTCACTGTTTTCAATATTTTCAGTTTAGTCTCATTGTTAACTCGTGCCAGTATGCTCTAGAGCACGAGTTTGTTAGGTTATGCTTAGCTTTTCTTTCAATTCACGCATATCTCTATACAGTGTGGTTGATGCTTACGACCTCGTGGATCTCGTAGTCTCGTAAATCTCGTAAAACACACCGACTTGTGGCACAGTGATTGTATGCTGTGGCAGCTGCTGCGCTCGGCGGTCTGTCCCCATACGGCAAGCAGTGATGCATCATGCAGGAGCTCAGCTGGGACGCCGGCTGGCCGACGTGATGATTAGTCATCCAAACGAAGAGATGAATCTTCGTACAAAGTCCACAATGGTGGTGTAGTGTCTTGGTTGAATAAACATGCAATTCTTTGGTTGTGCAAGTAAACTATTGCTATTATCTCGTCTTGCGTTTTCTATTCGATTTGCTGGGTTGTTTGCGTTGGGCGTATTTTCAATTAAATATTTTGTACAATTTGAAAATGGAATCAACCTTGAATTAATTCTACAAAAATGAAAAAGCAAACGAAAATCCGAATAAATACCAGACGTCAAGAAGAATGTTCACATATACTACATGTGCGTGTTGGAGTAAGTTTTGCGCAGACCTTACACATCAACATCCAGGGAGCACACAACATACAGCTCAACGGTGTCTTTTCACACTGCAAAATGTAAGGCCATCAAAACTACGTGAAGGCACAACACTGCAGAGTAGACTAGCAGCAGAGCTACGGTTGCTCAGGCCGACGGCATACTCTAGTCAGGCTGTGCTTGATAGCAGTTGTCATCGAGCATCTGGCAGAGATGGTACACATTCAGCATGGCAACATGGCAACAAGATTTATAAACGCACCGACGCACCAGACGTTGACATCAAACAAGGTCCTTGCAGGGCTATGTCGGCAGCATGCGCTGCTCGCCTCGCTGACGTCTCCTACCCAGCATCTACTCTACACGATCATCTCGACAACAGACATCAAACACGCAAACACAGCACATCCCAGTTGGATTTGAAGTTTTTTTGTATTTGAGAGGACAGTAGCCTGCCCGTTTGGTTGTCCGGCGGCCAGGCAAAGTGCCGCCACATTTTAGAGTCCCATCATCCGGTTTGGTTGAGTTTTGATTTTGAATTTCTTGAATTGATTTTGATTCGTGGCTGCCGTGATCTGGTATTCTGATGTATAAATAACCTAATCCGACGCGCTCATAAAAACTCCATGGTCACCCAACATGCACTCTCTCAGAAAAAAGAAAAAAGAGAGCTTAGATGTTGAGGCGGGTCTTGCGCCAATGTCTCCGCTTCGCGTTGTAGCTGTGTTGTTAGCAAGTGTGCATACGTTGGATGCAACAGAAAAGACATCTACATACCGGATGGTGTTGCCGGTCCGGAGACGGATCCACTGGGGGATCGGGCGGTTCTGCTTCTGCGCCTTGGCGAGCTTCTGCTTCGTGCGGAAAGACTTGTGGCTCTGCAGGGGGTTAGCAACTGTCTGGGAGACAAGACTGACAAGTCTATCAAGATACGAAGACGAGACAGCGAGACAAAGACGAGACGACAGGGCAATGTGACAAGGACAGACGGCCAAGTGTGGGCGAGAAATGTCGACTGGTTGGAGGCCGATAGCTGGCAGACAAAGTTGTCGACGTGACGGGTGGCGACGCTTTATGAATGGTTCCGCTCATGTCGGTAGTATGTGACTCGACGAGTGTCGACAATACTGTGTGCTGGATGTTGCCATGTATATGTGACTCTCGACTAGACGTTGGTGGTCGCGTCATGACTGCGAGTTTTCGAGTTTCGGCTCTTTGAATCTTCTTTCGCGGCTGGTTCGTGGGCATTCCGCTGACGCTTCCATGAAGATTGAGATGCTGGTGTATCGTGTGTGGCTGCAGCCTGGAGATGCGAATAGTCGGTCTTCTTACGATGTCGTTCGTCGTCGTCGTCATTTGCCTCTAGATTTCGCGTCGTCGATGTCGTTGTCCATCTCGTCTATTGTCTCGTCTCTTGTCTGTCGTCGTCCGTGCCGTCCATCATCGAATCCTCCTCTAAAACATACCGGCATCTTGACTGATGTTGATTTTTTTGTTGGTCGATGATTCCGAAAAGGTAAAACGAGAGGGTGTCGAGAAGAAAAGCAGTAAAGCAGTAGTCTGGCAGGAGGGGGTGGCACCGATGATTTTCGATTTTTTTCGGTTTTTTCGCTGCGCAGAAAGAAACGGGCCCACTGGCGGCTGCTTACCAAATTGCCCTCTAATTTTGGGGCGACAATTTTCGTGCGCTGATTTTGGTATTTTTGGCTATTGTATCCACTTTTGATAGACACGGAGAAACTATTTTGCATATTCCGAGACTTCGAGTCACTAAGACTGGATGACCCATTTGAAGACAGCATGTGATGGGTCACGACTATAGATGATCGCGTGACAAGTCATCATTATTACTGAAAGAAAGAACAGATCTCTAGCGCTGGACCACTTTGCGACGTTGGAGCGATAGGGGCAGTGACACCATTTAGAGTTTCCGCCCGACCCTGTTTTTTAGGGCGTCCTTCCTCGAATAGAGCCTGATCGAGCTCGACAGTAGCAGCTGCAGCACATGCTTTGTCCCTTTGCCCTTTTGTCAGCCTTCCCAGTGTATCCGTCCGAATTATTAATCTTAATAATCAATGCAGACGGCAGTGACGGTCCAGCATCGCCGATCGCGACTTGTCTTGATCTGAAGCCTCACGAAGACACTTTACTTTGACCCAACTCTTTTGATATTAACTCTATCCTCAATACACTCGTCGCTGAAAACACCCCCAAGCAGATCGTGCTTTGTCCGCCTTCTTCCACATCGACCCCATCTCCAACTCCATCTCCGGTCCATCCCCCCTTTTTCTGTTGTGTTGTGTTTTGTTGTGTTTTGTGTTTGCTTGCGACAGCTTGACAAGACAGTACATTCAATACAAACGCACACGCAAAGACGATACCCGACGACTGACGATATACCTGATACCTTTTGATACCTCACCCGCGACGATACCGACGACATTGAAGACGACGCCACGTGTTTCACAGCTCTAGCTCTGAACACCCACACCTGAATACCGGTCACAGATTATTGTACGACGGCTGGACGGGCAGACGGAGGATCCGACGGTAATCGATACTGCTTCACGCGAACTGCGCCGGCGCACTTTCACTCAACACACACACCATGGGCCAGAGCGTGTCATGGCTGTCGAGCCTGCTCTTCTCCAAGAAGGAGATTCGCATTCTCATTCTGGGTCTTGTAGGTTTCCCCGTCTGGTTGGGGTGAAAGCCTCTCTAACAATGGCAGGACAATGCCGGCAAGACGACGCTGCTGTACCGCCTCAAGATTGGCGAGGTGGTGACGACGATTCCGACGATTGGCTTCAACGTCGAGTCTGTGACGTACAAGAACCTGAATTTCAATGTGTGGGACCTCGGCGGCCAGACGTCGATCCGGCCGTACTGGCGCTGCTACTATGCCAACACGTCGGCGGTGGTGTTTGTGGTGGACTCGACGGACATTGAGCGGCTGCAGACGGCGGCGGACGAGCTGAGCGCGATGCTCAACGAGGAGGAGCTCAAGGACGCGGCGCTGCTTGTGTTTGCGAACAAGCAGGACCAGCCGGGGGCGCGGGGCGCGGCGGACATTTCGGAGGCGCTGCGGCTGGGCGAGCTGCGGGACCGCAACTGGACGATCATAGCGTGTTCTGCGGTTGACGGCACTGGCGTGAACGACGGCATGGACTGGCTCGTGGTGAGTTGTGTCAAGGCTATGCTTTATCGATGACCTTACTGACAAAACAGCAAACGGTGCAGCAGGAGTAACGCGACCGACACGGACGACACAAGAATAAGACCAGACCAGAGACGAAACAATGGCAATAAAGACTAGGACGAGGACATGCGGCCGATGATCCCGCTTTGATCTAGTTGTCCATCTATGATGTGGCAGTGATGGCGCGCCACGACGCATCTTGCACGCCGTTGTGCGGAGCATGACGACGTCCTGCTGGATCGATTGGCCGACTACTGTGCTTCTGCGCTGCTCCGCCTTCACGCCTTCACACCTTTACCTGTTCATGTCGTATTTGCAGTGTTGCTGCTACTTGCCCTTATCTACCCCTTCTCTTCCATATACCGGTACTCTACTTGCATTATATCTTTTAATAACCAACACGCTTCTTTGTTTTGTTTTGTTTCTACCTGCTTTGTTCGTCTGCTTTGTCTGCTTTGTCTGCCTGCTTTGCTGTCCTGGGTATCATCTAGCATTGCGGAGATTATAGTTTGTAGACTGCAATATATTATACAAGACCAAATCCGTGCCGCACAATAGTTGCATTCGGAGGAATACACATTGTCAATATAAAAAGCATAGGGCAGAATGAACACTGCAGTAAGTAGGACTCGGCTGCGGCAGATGACGTCGAGAATGAATAGACTGGAACGAACACTCGGTTTGAAAGTGTACTGTATTGAGAAGAGGTTAAGTCGTCTTTTCTTCTTTCTTCTTTTCTTCTTTCTTCTTTTCTTCTTTTCTTCTTTTCTTCTTTTCTTCTTTTCTTCTTTTCTTCTTTTCTTCTTTTCTTCTTTTCTTCTTTTCTTCTTTTCTTCTTTTCTTCTTTTCTTCTTTTCTTCTTTTCTTCTTTTCTTCTTTTCTTCTTTTCTTCTTTTCTTCTTTTCTTCTTTTCTTCTTTTCTTCTTTTCTTCTTTTCTTCT